>OY755244.1:41111687-41264187 GCA_963576725.1 Azorinus chamasolen
TACAATATTCCACCTTCCATATTTCTTTATAACTATTTCGTTAATGAATATTCAGTAGGTACTGAAAATTGGCCTAAATACAGAACAGGGAAAGGGTTAAATACATATGCTTGCAAATTCAGCATTTGGCCTTTTTTAACAGCTTGAATCCAGATGAGACGCCAAGTAACCAGATGTCTCATAAGGGCCCAAGCTGTTTGACACTCGGTCCAAGGACCCACGCTGTTTAACACCCGGTCAACAGTTTCTCAAACGCTTAGTCGAATTGGATGTAAGAAAAAAAATGTAGGAAGTAATTTTTCAGCAGATTTTATTTTTCCGCATGAGAAGAGTTAAATCTAATTGGTATGGAAAGTCTGAGAATTATTCATAGATAGAACATATATATTTAGTTCTGTCACCGTTCGCTGTTTCTTTATATCATTAGACTTGTCAGAGATAATGTACATTTCTTTATTAGACTTGTCAGATATAATGGTCATTTTATATCCCAATAAGGAAACTCGCACCTGCTTTTCCAAAGATATGCTTTTAAACTACAATATACAGTAGAACCCCTCTAATACGACCACTTAATAAATAAACATGGGTGTCTTTATAAGCAGGTGGTTGCTTAATGCAGGGCAAAATTAATGCAGAAAGCTCCTCTGGGAGCTTTCTGCATTAATTTTGTCCTGCATTAAGCTACCACCTGCATCTAGCACCCAGAATTATACCTCTTTTAGGTGGTCGCATTAGCGGGGGTTTACTGTAGTCTCGTTAAAGCGGCTACATACTTTATTTACATATCTAGGAGCCTTTTAAATAACGATTTAACTGGTCTATGTTGATTCCAAATTTCAATAGATCTATCTACTGAATATTCATGGACAAAATAGTTATAATGAAACACGGGAGATGGAACATTGCAGCCATTTTAGAAACTAAAGAAACAGACCTATCGAATTCCACAAGCAAACAGAGTAGACCCTGATCAGACGGCTCCTACAGGAGCCGTCTGATCTGGATCAACTCTGTTTGCAAATGCGCGAAAACACTCTTATATGAGGAAAAAGGTTAAAGCAGCTACTTGTTTAATATAGGGCAAACGTAATTCAGAGATCTCCTATAGGAGCTTTCTGCATTTCGTTTCACCTGCATTAAGCTATCACCTGTATTAAACACCCAGAGTTATACTTCTCTTGATTGATCGTATTACATGTGTTTAGCTGTATACATGTATGAGGCTTCATTCTGTACATATAATTATGGTGTTACATCAATTTGTTTCGTCTGTTTCTTATAAATGTTTAAGTTACCCAATCCCTGTTGAATACTTATATAAAAATTAAGGACATCATGAATATTTATTAGCTGATTTTTATAATGGCATATGTACACAAACAAATTGTATTGGTAGAAGCTGTGGAGTCAGATCTATTTATAAATGCATAAGCAAACAGAGCAGACCATGAGTCTATTCCGTTTGCAAAGGTGTTAAAATGCATTTGTTTGAGGGAAATGGTTAATGAAATCAACATCAGATATCTTCAGAGTTACAAAATTAGTCTCAGACATCAACCGAGACAATAAAGAGTGAAACATTTAAACGAAAACTGGATTGTTTGCATACTGTGGGTGTCTTAATTCAACCTGTATCATGCTGTAAAAAAATATGTCAGCTTAAACTTAATTCTCATGCATTTTTTTTATTTTCTTCTGAGTCACCCAAGCTTTGAAACTATTGACCGAGTACCAATCAGGTTGGATCCAGATCACACGCCGAAATTCTCGACGTGGCATTTGATTGCAATTTGTTTGCAACTGCAAGATAGATTCCAAGGTTTCAAGGCGGTTCTTCCATCTTCCCCACTTTGTTTGTTTGTTTTGTTTATGTGCGTCTCTTTATGTTTTTGCTAGTTATGTACATTTGCTGCTGTTTCTTGTGTTGCTGTTCGGGCGGCTGTTTGTTCTGTATGTGGTGTTTCCTGCATGATTCATATTTGTACGTTTAACCCAACCTTTGTCGTGTCCATCTCGGCTGTAGACACATTTGTAAACAGTTTGGATCCAGATGAGACGCCTGGTAACCCAGCATCTGATCAGGATCTAAACTGTTTGACACTTGTTCAATGCTTTCTCAATAACCATTTCCTCCATAAATACGCATGTAAAAGTCACTTTTTTCCCTTTCTCTAGTTAATGCTCCGTTTCGGTAGATTTATTCAAAGAGGTTGGATCTAAAAATAGCCTATGAGGGAATGGGTGAACTGACTGAACAGCATTAGCCTATTGAAACAAGAGAACCTATTTATAGCGGCCATATAAAACAGCATTATTAACCCTTTCACCGCCAATGTCGCAAACATGCACCACGACAAATAGTGCAGTCCCAAATCATACGCCGCCTTGAAAAGTCGGCGTCTGATCAGGGACTTCATTTTTGTCTCAAACTCTATTTTACTATATCTGTGTTTTATTCCTTTGAAATTTGCATTTTTCTATCTTATTTCCTTGTTTACCGAATGATTTAACAAAATTGGATTGCAGACGATAATTAGAAATTTGGCACCGAAAGGGTTAAAACAACAGAACCATATAAAAACTTGATATGGAAGTTGATAAAAGCTGATGATTTCTTAATTAATCATGAATATTCATCAGGTAAAGGGTTAAAGAAATAAAATAAAACTAATGAAACCTCTTATAAGAATGAAGAAGGGACATGCCGAGTTTCTCGTCGCGCCATCAGAATCCAAGTTATTTGAAACTCTGACGGCTATTTTAAAGATGGAATTGAAGACAAATATAAACCAAAATTAAAGCAGACATCAATTGTTTTCACAGACTTAAGTGTTCTTGGGGTTATGACTCTCGACACGCGATATATGGGAGAAAATCTGCATTCTGAAGATACAGTAGATCCATTCTTAACCCCTTCTCTCAAAGGCTATTTTAGACCCAACCTTTTTTAATTAATCTACCGAAAAGGAGCATTAACTAGAGAAAAAAGATTTTTTTAGATTTTTGTAGTTTGAAACCATTGTGATAAATAGAGCATTTGCTCCTATAGGAGCAAATGCTCTATTTATCATAATGGTTTCACAAAGTGACTTTTACAGAGGCGTCAAAAGTCGTCAATATAAGGGAAAGGGTTAACCCTTTCCTTCATACAAACAGCTTTTCACACATTTGCAAACAGAGTAGACCAGATCTGACGGCTCCTTTATGAACCGTCTGATCAGGATCTGCTCTGTTTGCTAATTATGGAATCAGATTTGTTTCTTTACTTTCTAATAATTCCCCACCTTCCATGTTTCATTATATCTATTTTGTCCATGAATATTCAGTAGGTATTGGAATTTGAAATAAACATAGAACAGGGACAGGCTTAGTCGATATTGGTGTCCTGGAAAGTAGGTACATGTGTACATGGCTGCTTAATGCAAGACGAAAGCAATGCAGTAAGATCCTACTTGTGCTTTCGTCTTGCATTAGGATATCACCTGGATCGACCCATTTCCTATATTTAAACGTCCTGTCACGTATTTGCAAACAGAGTAGACCTAGATCAGACGGCTCCTGCAGGAGCCGTCTGATCAGGGTCTGCTCTGTTTACTTATGGGATGACAAAAAAATCTGATTCTGCAGTTTTTGCCGCGATCAAACTTTAAGAATATTTAATATTAATGATGTAATTATTTCTGACATGAATATTCATGAAGTAAATCAGCCTACAGTTTTTGTCTAATCCAACAATTCCCTTGAAAACAAATTAATAAACCATAAGTTACTGATATTCATGAAGCGATCAATTCATGCATAAGAAGTTATTAGGGAAAAGAGTTTAAATGGAAAAGTAGTAAAGTCAAGCAGGCAAAGCCACATGCAAGACGCAACCACCACCAAAACACCGATAGACAGCATGACACACACACACACACAACCACACACCCAAACGCACACGCACACACACGAAATGAACACAGAAAACACCAAAAGACACACAAGAACCAGGGACAAACGTTCCACAACATGAACAAACCACAAGCACAAAGACGCAATGCAAACAAAAGGAAGGGTGACAAAGAGAGTACCGCCTTGGCACGGTCAGCAGCAAAAACACCACTGGGGGTTTAAACCGGTTTACGGACGTCCTAACCTCACACTTCTCTCAAAGTCACCCTAGCTTTACAAATATTGTAAATAAAGGTATCCCCGCTGGACTTACCCACAACATAGACGACGGTGAACACAGGACAACATGTAAAACATAGCATAATAACTGTGACAATCCGTCAAATATGTACTCAATGACTTTGCTGAAGTCAGAGCACCTGCAGGTAAGCCGTTAAGGGCACGACAGGGAAAAAATAATACATGAGTCTGGTAAGCTCCTCCTGTATCCAAGTTTAAGAGTATACCATCATAGAGTACTACCCTCGGCCTGTCATCGCGCAAGCAAAGAGGGAAGCGTAGCTACCGACTGTAAAAGGGTCGATAACCAAACATGCAGTGTGTTGCAATATAATAGGATCATAACCTTTCTTTTTAAATTTTTTAATGCGTTTTATAAACAAATCATGAAAATGGATATGACCCCGAATTTCCTAAGTTTGTAGATAACATCCCCATAAAATTCTGGTTGAGAAATGCCTTGTCGCAGTAACGTCCGTAGATTGCAATTATATTTACTAATGAGAGGTAAATTTCGATAATAAAATTTAGAAAAGGTTTTCCGAAGTTTGTGATATCTGTAACCTTGCTTAAGAAGTTTATCAGTTATAACTAAATTACGTCTGTTAAAATCTTCAAGCAAAGAACAGGCTCGGGCAAACCTAATAAGTTGAGAAATATAAACACCATAAGATGTAGAACGTGGCACATCCCCATCTAGAAAAGGATAATTAACAATTTTAAAATTAAAATCTTCTCTTTTATCGTATACTTTGGACGAAACTTTATCATTTGTAATTGAAAGATTCAAATCTAGAAATGAAGCATTAATGTCAGATTGATTAGCTTTGTTTAAAGACAGTTCTTTTGGGTAGATTGAAGAAACCATAGTATCAAAATAAGGATTATCTAAATTCAAAATATCGTCTAAATACCTTGAAGTTTTATTAAAAGCATTAACAATATCGGTCTGTGTATCAGGTTTTAAGCTAAGCATAAAATCCCTCTCGTAGCAATACAAAAACAAATCTGCAACAAGAGGGGCACAATTTGTACCCATGGGTATACCAACAACTTGACGATATATGGTATCTCCATAACGCACAAATATATTATCTAAAAGAAAGGTAAGAGATCTACAAACATCAAGGCAAGTCCACATTGTGTAATGTTCAACTTCTGAATTCGAAAAGAATGAACGTTGAACATTACAAGCAATGAACATTTTGTTTTCTCTGGCAAAGGTTTTTTCTATTAATTTAATAAGTCTATCCTTTATAAGATGGTGAGGTAGAGTAGTATAGAGTGTAGAGAAATCATAAGAGCTCAGTAAAGAAATGTTATACTGTTCATTTTCAAGTTTTGTTAAAACATCATTTGAATTTTTTATGGACCAAAAAACATTAATACCAGAATTTTCATATATTTTATCACAGTAGCGTTTAACATGTTCTTTGATCGTAGTAAGACAGGACGTCAAAAGTATAGATAATTTAGTAGTGGTACAACAGCTAGAGTTGGCAATAAAACGCGACTTATAAGGGTTTTTATGTAGTTTCGGAATCCAGTACAAAGTAGAAAGTTTATGTTGTTTTATGTTAGGACCAGACTTAAAATCATTGCACATTTTTACATGTTCCGAGACTATATCTTTTTCAGGTGTTTGAACTGTTATATAAGTTTTTGAATCAGTTAGCTCCTTCTTTAAAACATCAACATAATACAATCTTCAAATAATGATTACATTGTTTGATGCCTTGTCAGCAGGAACAAGAACATAATCTGAATGAAAATTAGAAATGTTTTTCTTCAAGTAGCGAAATGTAACTCTAGGTCGAGGTGGTAAAAGATGGTTATTTGATTTGTAAAAAGTTATTCGTGTATCAATAATATCGAAAATACATTTCTTCCAATCCGAAAGGGCATTAACATCAGCATGTTCTCGTCGACACCATTTGATGCAGAATTCTTGAATAGCTTCCGCAATATGAGTTCGACAAGCGTCAAAATCAATAAGGGAAGGTAATCTATATTTAGGTCCTTTAGTTAGGAGGGTCCTGAGACGTTTATCCTTAATGATATCAAAATTACCAGTAATGACATGACCAACTGGTTTATAGCAAAAGCTAGAAATGCTACAATCTCAAGAAATAGGGGTATTAACATCAATATTTAAGTCAGAGACAATTTTATTGTAGTTCAAAATAACATTTCTAATAGGTTTATTATATTTATAACAGATGATAGGTGATTCAGAGTTGATGAAATATTTGGGAATAGCATCGATTACATTCTTATCACGAAATATACTTTGAATATCAATAAAATCGATACCTTTATTTAGGAACTGAAGTTTCAGAAAATGTCTTTTATGTTCAGATTCTTTATCAATACGTGGACGAAGAACATGCTGTGTGTAACTTTGTATAAGTGAGGCAGTATTAATTAACGGATCTGTACGCATATAGATTTTATCAGCCTCTTCGTCTATTGACTTAAGACAGGAAAAGGGTAAAGACGATAAACAAGATAACATAGAATGTTTACCAGTTTGTTTTAGAATAGTATGTAAATCATGAATAGACATATTACGACGTAATTTACGCTTAATATTACCATTTCTACGTCTGCCATGTGATCTACTTTTACGTTTTCGAATAGAAAATATAGAGAAAATGTCGATACTTGGATCTTTAGAAATATTGCCGCTTTGGAAAATGTTATCATTAAGGCCTAAAGGAAAAGGTGTTTGTAATTTCTTTATCCAGTCTAGCTCTGTGATGAAACGAGCTTTAGATTTTAAACTACCAGTAGTTTTAGAATCATAATAAATTTGTTCTACTGGTTGAACCGAAACATATTTGAAAGAATGTCCTGTATGACGAAAATGCTGGTAAAGAAAATTGCGTACTTTTTTGATCCGGCAATGGTAACTGTTCACGAAACCTAGTTTTTAAAGAACGTCCTGTCTGACCTACATATTGAATGCCACAACGTGGCGCATTTCATGTAAGAACATATATAATATTAGATGAGTTTCAGTCTAAATCAGAATTAATCTTCACACTAAACACTCTACCATTAACAAGAGATTTAATTGTTGATCTAGTAGAAATGAAATTGCAACACATACACCTCTTACTATTGCACTTAGTAGTTATTGGATACACCCTATGTCTTTTGTTCAAATAATGTGAATTTAGATGGACTTTACTATAACGAATGATAGATTGCTTTAAAGGAGACAAAACGATTTTAGGTCCATTATGAAAAATGTTACTAATAGCCGAAGAGGGAACATGAAAAGATGAAGCAGAAGACAATTTTAGAGGTTTAATACAAACTGACGGCTGTAGTGATTGGAAATTAGCCAGGTTATGAGGAATCTGAACGGAAGACACAGAGTGTAAGTTTAAGTTATTAATTTTGAGTTTAGGGAGACTATTCATATTTTGTGTAGTAATTGTAGCACCCTTCTGTAAAAAGCGACATACGTATGTAACGAAAAGTGGTGTAAAATAATAGAAAACATACCAGAGGTTATGACAAAAATAAAGAAGACTAAGAATATGAATGAAACATTGAATAGTGAAACATTGAATGGGTAAAAAGTAAGAAGAAACACAAATAAGGTAAAGTCGCACTAGAGAAAACGCAAACGGCACAAATCTTAAAAGGGAAATTAAAATAGTCACACAATATGTCGGTGAGTACGGAAGCCACCATGAAGTGCAAAGTACGGTGTAAAGGTATGAGGAAACACATTGAATGTAGAGCAATTCCTGCAAGAGGAAGAAAACAATATTGATTGGATGTACGGGGAGACGTTTCACCGCCGCCACACTGCACAAACAACACTATTGTGCTTATAAATGGAAAAGTAGTAAAGTCAAGCAGGCAAAGCCACATGCAAGACGCAACCACCACCAAAACACCGATAGACAGCATGACACACACACACACACAACCACACACCCAAACGCACACGCACACACACGAAATGAACACAGAAAACACCAAAAGACACACAAGAACCAGGGACAAACGTTCCACAACATGAACAAACCACAAGCACAAAGACGCAATGCAAACAAAAGGAAGGGTGACAAAGAGAGTACCGCCTTGGCACGGTCAGCAGCAAAAACACCACTGGGGGTTTAAACCGGTTTACGGACGTCCTAACCTCACACTTCTCTCCCATGGTTTGCTCTATTTATGTTAATGCTTTAGTGAGATTCTACTGTTGAGTACAATTCATTCCTATTTACCATCGCACTATACTTCATATCTATTCACCAGTGTACTATAATGCATGCCCATTTACCATTATTCCGGTATTATATTTCAACATTTACCTTAGAGTATAGAATTCAATAGTGGCGTATTATATACAGGACACGCAATCGTCCGATCAGTTGTAGTTGAGATAAATGCACAATATAATCTCGATCATTTTGATTTGGAACAAAGTAGAACCTTCCCATTTCTACTAGTTTGTAGAGCTGGATGGGTCAAATTGGAACCATTTTGATAACTTTAACCCTTTCCCTCATATATACGTGTTTTCACGAATTTACAAACAGAGCAGACCCAGATCAGACGGCTCCTAGAGGAGCCGTCTGATCAGGGTTCGCTCTGTTTGCTACATGTATCAGAATTTGATAAGTCTGTTTCTTTACTTTCTAAAATGTCTATAATGTTCCACCTTCCATATTTCTTTATAACTATTTTGTTAATGAATATTCAGTAGGAATTGAAATTTGGCCTAAATACATCTAACAAGGAAAGGGTTAACCCAGACTGACGTAGTAGAAAATAATGTAGGCCTGATACAACCTCGCCTTCTTGTGAAATGAAATATAATCAAACAAGTAAATGGATCGTATCTTTTATTCTAAAAGTCAATTTCTTGATCTCTTGGTGTGTCTCGTGCAGTTTTCCTTTTTCTCAACAGAAATTCAACACGTTTTTCTAAAATGGAACCTACGACAACAGAATGTAATTGATATCTGAAGAATGAAGAACATACTAGAACGTGTTCAATGAGAAAATACTCGTTAGGATGAATTGATGAACTTTCCGTATTCGAATCCTCTCTCTGTCCGTGGTAAACATAGAGAATATTGAATCGGTGCTCTAAAGCAGAGGTCTGAATAAGATGCGTAACTTAAAACATTTTCAAAAAATGACTTCTTTATTTCCCCATCAATTCCTATTTTGTGACCACTCTTTAGAATCGTCTCGAAGAGACTATTCTAAAGAGTGGTTACAACATAGAGTTTGGTGGCGAAATGACGATTTTAGTATTGAGTGCGCACCTTTATCTGTTCCTCTGCTCTAAAGTATTGTAAGCCGGTTCTCAAACTCAGGTTAATTTGAATGTTTAATGTCCATTCTGTTGCATTTTAAACCTTTCCTACATACACACTTTTGAAAGCAGGGTAGGCCCAGATCAGGCGGTCATCTGATTAGGATCTGTTCTGTTTGCTTATGAAATTACATTGTATACTATGATAGATCTGACTGAGTTTCTACCAATACAAACATCCTTGTGTATATGTTACAGTAGAAACTGCGATTCAGGACAATCGTCGACTCTTCTAGGACAGATTGCGATCGCATTCTCTCGTAGGACAGACTCTGATCCTAATACATCCTAATGACAATTGACGATTCTATTAGTCCAGATTCCGATCACAGTCTGTCCAAGGACAAACTGTAATTCTATCATGCAAATTCACAATTCTACTGGAATGATTTATTATTAGTTTTAGATATAGCACTTTAATTATTCTAGGAAAATGTACAATTCTATTAGAAGAATTTATAATTAGTGTTTTATATGACACTTTAACTCTAAAAAGAAAATCTAAAATTCTACTGGAAGAATATATCATTTTAAGATGACAAGTCTATATTCAAAACATGACAAAGAAAACATGATTATGAATGACTTAAAAAGAGGATCGGTGTCTGTCCTAGGACAGATAGCGATCGCAATCTATCCTAGGATAATCGGCGATTGTCCTAAATCGCATTTTCTACTGTAACATATATGTCATTAAAATAATTCAACTAATTAATATTCATGATTTCTGACATAAATATTCAAAAGGGAAATGGTAAATGTTAAAGAAGTTCTGACCTCTTTCTATTAGAAATCACCGACAGTAAACAGCTTAATTCCTGTTGAGACACCGAGGTATTTAGAAAACTAATCAATCTAAACAGAGACGTCGAGTTATTTGGTAAACACCCGAGCCTCAATCGAAACAGTTTGATTCCTGAGACGTTGAGTTCGTTTGTAAGCAGCTTAAATCGAAATAGTTTAATCCATTCCCTCATATTGACGACTTTTGACGACTCTGTAAAAGTCACTTTGTGAACCATTGTGATAAATAAAGCATTTGCTCCTATAGGAGCAAATGCTCTATTTACATGTACCACAATGGTTTCAAACTACAAACTTCTAAAATTTCCCTTTTCTCTAACTAATGCCCCATTTCAGTAGATTTATTCAAAGAGGTGGTATCTAAAAATAGCCTATGGTGTAAAGGGTTAAACCCTGTTGAGTTGTCTAGTGTTTTTGTATTCAGCTGCAGTCGCATCAAGTTTGAACCCTGTTGAGACGCTGAGTTCTTTGGTAAACAACATCATTCGAATCAGTTTGAATTCTATTTAGCCGTCGAGGTCTTTGGTATACAGATTCAATCCTGTTCAAATGTCGTTATTCACCGTCTCATCTGGATTCAAGCTGTTTGCAAATGCTTCTATTGGCATGGAATTGCATATACACATTAACCACCATCCATACTTTCATTGCGCACCCAGTCCATGCTGCCCGCAAGCCCAATGTCAAGGTCATATAACACAGGAACTTACGTGCAGCTAGGCAAGCATCGCCACGGGGGCATCGCTGTGTCTTATAGACACACTTTTCTAGTTTTATACATGTAATGGCATGCGCACACATGATCTTTTGGCTCAGACGGAAGCTGTAAAATTAAATCTATATTATCCCTTTCCCCGTTCTCTATATTTATTACAAAATATTCAATACCTACTGAATTATTCATGGATAAAATAGTTTATTTATTGACAAAATAGTTATAATGAAAGGTGGACTATTGATGTCATTTTAGAAACTAAAGAAACAGGTCTATCAAATTCAATTTGCAAACAGAACAGACCCTGATCAGACGACTTCTACAGTCTACTTTGTTTGCAAGTACGTGAAAAAACGTTTATATGAAGGAAAGGGTTAAGTATACTATCAGCAAACAGCAGACCCGGACCAGACAGCTGCTGAAGATGTCCTCTGATATAGGCCAAGGCGCGAAAAGTCGGTTACACGAGGGGGAAAAGGTTAATTGACGAGCAAGAGCCTGTTCCGACCGAAATACGTTATTTCCAAACTGTAATCTTCACAACTTTACCGAGAGCAATCTAGACTTAATTTCCTTTCGTCTGAAATTGGTAGATAAATAGACACCAAATAAACCTGATCTAAACAGTATTGCTGTTTCCTATTATTGTTCCAATCGATCTTTCCTGTGAACTCGTCTAAATAAGTAACGTAATGGTTCGAATACTAAAACTCACTAATCTGAACTGTTAGTTGACTGTGAGAACTTTGCCCCCTGTATTAACCCTTCGCTTGCAATTCACGTCAAGATACCTACCTGTAAATAGTGAAGACCCAGAATGAGACAGCTCCTGCAGGAGCTGTCTCATCTGGGTCTGCACTATTTACAAGATAATTGCACAGCCAGTGCATCCCACAGCAGTGATTGCACAGCGAAACACTTGTACACAGTGAAGATATATGTAATTATACAACAGGATAAAGAAGGAGAAATGTATTTTAAAATTCAGCAAGAGAAGGGTTAAGACGGTTATAGATAGAAGCTTAATGTAGGGTGAAAGACACACAGAAAGCTCATCTAGGAGTATTCTATATGACTTTCACCCTGCATTATTAAGCAGCCACCTGCCTAAAATGTTCATTGTTAAAACTTCGAACTATCGAGTTTTTCCGGCATATACATGTATATTAAAATTTGAGCGGTGATTCTGAGAGAATTCTTTCGCTGATATGATCTTTTAAAAAATACATTCCGAACAAACAGTATATATACACTGATCTGAGCACTTCTCCATTTAAAGGATCCATTGAGATAGCAAAAGAAAATACCAATGACGCAGCCTTTCAACACTTTCAACGTTAAGTTTACAAAGTAAAAAGAAATTACGTAATACATACATTTTAATTTATGACGGAATTGTCCTTACAAATATCCGTGAAACGCGTTTAGGAATAAAACATCAAATGTAGAACCCCAGGCCAGGGTCTACACTGTTTGCCTATGTCCGTTTAAGGGGACAGTTGGTATACAGGAGTTAATGGTAAAATCCGACAGGGGCTATATAATCTGGATCTACCCTTTTTACAAAGGTTTTAATACTCGTACCGATGGAGTAAAGGGCTATTAAATATCAACTAGTGTAATCAATATCCTATATAGTAATTATTTTTATATACATGTATATAATTATATTAACCCTTTAATCCGTAAACATGCCTTTCTACACCTTTGCAAATAGATTTGACCCAAATTAGACGGCTCCTATAGGCGTTGTCTGATCAGGATCTGACCTGTTTGCTTATGATATAATATAGATATGATTCAACTGTTTATGCCATAGACAAAAATAATGTGTGTCTATGTGCTATTATAAAAATAATCTAATTAATATTCATGATGCCATTATTCCTGACATGAATATTCATGGAGTAAAGGGGTTAAGTAAATGGTTAACCCTGGTTCCCTGTTCTGTATTTAGGCCAAATTTCAATACCTACTGAATATTCATGAACAAAACAGTTATAAAGAAATATGGAAGGTGGAACATTGTACACATTTTAGAAAGTAAAGAAACAGATCTATCAAATTCTACTAGCAACCAGAGCAGACCCTGATCTCCTCTAGGAGCCGTCTGATCTGGGTCTACTCTGTTTGGAAATACGTGAAAACACCTTTATATGAAGGAAAGGGCTAAAGTAAAAGCAAAACGTTTGTATGGAAAAAACTACAACTGCATGTTACACTCGTCATTGTACCACCTACTATGGTGGGGGTGTTTACATGTACCGCGGCCTATTATCTGATGAATACTCATATAAGACATAATGAGTTAATGACAGCATGAATATTAATATAAACATTGCCACACATTTTGCAAACTATTAACCTAGGCATTGCATAATTATACTACTGCATAGGAATGTGTGAGCCTCCGCTGTGATTCGAGCTCACGACGTCCTGGTTGGGATTCGGATACTATACCTCTTACAGCTATTGAAGTTTGATGTCATATGGACATGGACTATTTTGGTCATGCCATCTGGCTGTTCGTGACGTTATGGACATTTGATAAAACATTTTGGATCCAGACAAGACGCCGAGTCACTCGGCGTCTCATCAGAATCAATCCAAAATGTCTGACACTAGGTCAACAGTTTCTGAATAGCTTCAATTTTCAATACCAAAGAGGATTTTCGAATACATTATAGTCGATGTTTAGCTCTTTTGCATCAAGTGACGCACGGCAGTCTATTTGTACAGTTTATTGTGTTAATTCAATTTGTTCCGTCTGGTAACTGTAATTGTTTGACATATGGGCGCAGTGTAATGCTTGTTGAATAGTCTCAACAGCGTGATAAACTATTCCATGGAGATATAACTGTTGAAATTAGATGTACTATCGCATAATGAGCGCCGTCCACCATACTCAAAATGTTTATAATTAAAACCCTTTCCCTCATAGGCTATTTTAGATCCAACCACTTTGAATAAATCTACCGAAAAGGCGCATTAACTAGAGAAAAGGAACATATTAGAATTTTGCAGTTTGAAACCATTTATCACAATGGTTTCAACCGGTGACTTTTACAGAGGCGTAGAAAGGCGTATTTATGGAGGAAAGGGTTAACAACTGAATGTAACTTTTTCAGGATTCATAAATAAACTTCAAGTTAAAAGTGTTCGTGATTCGCGATTCGCCCAGCATTCAAATATACATGAATGCAAGAAATTTATGGCTTCAATACGTCAACAGAAGTCTCATTCTGGATTTTTAAAATATGTGGTAGCTAATGCAGTATAAAAGTGATACCAGAAAATTACTAGCTTTTCGTATCAATTTTGCCCTGTATTAAGCAACCTCAATCTTTTACAGTATCCTGTGTTAACCCTTTCCCTCATATAAACGTGTTTTCGCGCATTTGCAAAACAGAGTAGACCCAGATCAGACGGCTCCTCTAGGAGCCGTCTGATCGGGGTCTGCTCTGTTTGCTAATGGAATTTGAAAGATGTTTCTTTAATTTCTAGAATGGATTTAATGTTCCACCTCCCATACTTCATTATAACTGTTTTGTCCATGAATATTCAGTAGGTATTGAAATTTGGAATAAACATAGAACACGGAAAGGGTTGATAAACCATGTGATCGCTTTACGGAAAGTCTACTTGACTGTAGTCAGCTGTTCAAAAGGATACGGTTGCTCTCAATAATCCTCAAAATTAGTACTCCAAATTTTGTACATTTTGTGAAATTTTTAGCAATGTTAACAAAACCTGGCAGAAACTGTAGAATTAGATCTACGTGTATATTATTTAATAAGCAAACGGAGAGACGGCTCCTGCAGAATCTACTCTGTTTGCAAAGATGTTATAATACGTATTAATGGATAAAGGGTTTAACCTGTGCTCGTCAATTATCTCATTATACAGAAGTATCATCTATTATGTTATAGACATATCAGATAATATTACTCAGATATTCCGTTCGCCGCATGCAATAAAACGATTAATCTTAAATACAGTAAAACCTCTCAATAACGACCACTAAATTACATCAAGTATTTTGTTTTAAAGGCAGGAGGGTGCTTAAAGCAAGGTGAAAGTAAAACAGAACGCTCCTATAGGACCGTTCTGTTTTACTTTCACCTTGCTTTAAACACCCACCCGCCCTAGATACCAACTAATTAACACAATTTAGTGGCCGTTATAGAGAGGTTTACTGTAATAGGGAAACTGTATCCATTGTTTTGTACTAACAATTACCCTGTCTGCTCAAATTTGAAGACTACTTCCGAGTGGATCAAGGGTTTGGGAAATTACTGATCCGTGATCAAACAGTATGGATCCTGATGAGACATTATACAGAAGTATCATCTACTATATTATAGACATACAGTTGAACTTCGATATCTCGAACTCGGACAACTCCAACTTCTGGATAACTCGAACTAAAAGTTCAGTCCTTCCAAAACTTACAATACAGAATTGCTCCAATAACGCATCTCTACAGATATCTAGAAACACATGTGACAACTTAATACAGGTCTAAAGTAATGCTGAAAGCTCCCACAGGAGCTTTCAGCATTGCTTTAGACCTGTATTAAGATGTGGCCTTGAGAAATTGTTCAGATTAGAAATCGGATAACTCGAACTTCTGTTATCTCGAACTAATTTGTATGGTCCCTTGAAGTTCGAGTTATCGAAGTTAAACTGTATCATATAGTACTGTTTGCCGCATGCAATCAAACGATCAATTTTGACTAATAGGGAAACTGTACCCGTATGTTTTTTGTACTAACCGTTACCCTGTCTGCTCAAATCTGAATCTGATGCAATTGCGATTACTGCTGAGTGGATCAAGGGGTTGGGAAACTACTGATCCGTGATCAAACGGTATGGATCCTGATGAGACGATGAGATAGGTTGCAGGTAGCTGGATACTGGCTTATATCAGTATATTCAACATCGTAACGACGTGTAACAACATTGCATTGTAATACGCTATACAGTAACATCCCTCTAAACCGGACGTTCAATTTAGTATAACTATCGGTCTTGGAGATAGGTGGCAGGCAGCTTAATGTAGATAGAAAGTAATGCAGAAAGCTACTCTAGGAGCTTTTTGCATGACTTTCAATCTGCGTTAAGCAGTTACCTGCCTAATAGTATCTAAATTCTTCTCTACTAGAATTCCGGTTTAGAGGGCTTTATTGTACTGTTGTAATTTTAATTCACATATTTAAACGACTTACTATATATCCGTCAACTAACCTTTCAAATTGAAAAAAAGTTTTAATTTTATCTTAGGTTTATACTTGAACAGCTGTCTGAGAAACATTTCTTATGGCATTGTTATGGAAGGCCGATGCACCATGCTAAATGCGAAATGCTTATTTTCCTATTTTGGTACCCTTTTTTGAAATGCAAAATGCTAAATGCGAAATGCTTATTTTCCTATATTGGTACCTCATTTGGTATCCTACTTTGTTTCGCTTCTAGTTTTATTTATTAGATTTGTCTTTTTTTCTATGAATGAAAAAACAAACAACTCCGCATATATCTTATATTTTGTGTAGTTTAAAATAAATTACATTAAAATAACATGTATCTATGACAAATTAAGATTACTCTAAAATATATCAAGTCAGCATCGAAAAACTAAATCTAATTATTACATGTACTGGCATTTTGTAACAAAAAAGAGTACCGGTGGTTAGATGGACTTATCCCCTTCCCTGTTCTGTATTTATTCCAATCGCATTGCAGAGTTGTCGTTCGTTACTCTCACATACACCTCTGCGATGGGCTCATGACAAGAATCTTGGCAAAACCAATAGTTTGTGTTTTAGGGTTATCTGGGTCGATAGTTTATATCAAAATAGCCTGAATCGAGAATAAATAGCTTTTATTTTATCATAAAACTGGTAATACAGTTTAATTTCAGAGATTATCTGATGACCTATTTTCATACCGCTTTATACTTCGATTATTGCACAAATGTAAACAAACAAAATGGAATGATATCTGCTCAATATTTCGAAAACAGTTTCTACAAATTGTAGATTCCAAACTTCTTATAAGGACACTGAAATTCTGCTATAAACCCAAAGGGCACACAATTTATGGGAAATCCCAGCCTTTCGCTTTTCTTCCGTTGAACTGTCAAAGAAACGTAAGCTATTTACTTTCTGTTTTGTACGGGAGTTAGATTCATTTCGGACTACTTTCTGAGCCAACTACAGAGGTATATGTAACGTAACTGGGTGTAAGAGAGTGTATTTATTCGTGATTAATTAAAATAAGAGGCGAAACTATTTGAGGACGAATAATTAGGGTATGGTTCCCATGATACAGTACAAAGTAGGGTACCAAAAGGTGTACCAGAATAGGACAAGAAGCTTTTCGCGCTTCTTATTTCGCATTTACCATGGCGCACCGGCCTTCCAAACATTATAAACAGAGTAGATCCAGACCTGCTACCATGGCTGCATCGTGTTGTCTGTTCTTGGTCTGCTAAAACATTTATTTATGAAGTAAAGGGTTAACCGTTTCCTCCATTGGCTACTTTTTAGATCCAACCATTTTGAATAAGCCTACATGTACCAAAAAGGAGCATTAACTAGAAAGAAAGGAATCTTTAGAATTTTGTAGTTTGAAATCATTGTGATAAATAGAGCATTTGCTCCTATAGGAGCAAATGCTCTATTTATCACAATGGTTCCATAAAGAAACTTTTACAGAGGCGTAGAAAGGCGTATTTATGGAGGAAAGTGTTAAACATACTTGAGTTATACTTGTTAAATAACACAGTCGAAATGTAATTCATCAGTTCCAATTCTAAATCCCGTCTACTAATTTTCTTCCCATTCCTGGAATTGCGTCTCAAATTTATATCTCTATTAATCACGTTTATTTGATCAACATGCCATCTCAGGATTAATTGCTATTGGACAAATAAAGTTAAGTTTTAAATCAATTATCAATTTGATGATCATTAAATCTGTTATCAATTTGACGATCATTATGTACAGTTCGTAATGCTATTAACCCTTTCCCTCATATAAACGTGTTTTCACGCACCTGCAAATTGAGTAGACCCAGATCAGACGGCTCCTGCGGGAGCCTTCTGATCAGGGTCGGCTCTATTTGTTAATGGAATATGACAGATCTGCTTCTTTAATTTCTAAAATGGCTACAATGTTTCACTTTCCATATTTCGTTGTAATATTTTGTCCATGAATATTTAGTAGGTATTGTAATTTGGAATAAGTATAGAACAGGGAAATGGTATAAATCAATTATCAAATTGATGAGCATCATATTTGGATCATAATTTTATTATTCTTTATAGCACATGTGTTACAGTACAATAAAATCTATCTAAAACGACCACTTATTGGCCTCTTTAAAAAAGGGTGGTTGCTAATGCCGCTTTTCCGCGTTCATTAACCATTATAAGGCGTTTTCTAATTAAAATTCACGATATCGTTAATTCCTAAATTGAATATTCGCGAAATAAAGAGTTAATATAATTAATTAATATTCACAATGGATGGAGTTTTGTACAGATATGCGGGACAAGCATGCACAATCATTTGCAAACAGTGTATACCCAGAGAAGTCCTTTGATCATGGTCTGCACCATTTTCCATTCATAATTCTAAGGTAAGTTTTAGCATTTCTCACTGAGTACACTTATTAGATGAACAGTGATGGGCTATTCCCCTCTGATAGGTCACCGTTATCCCTTTCAGGGTTAATTAACTCATTCCCTCATATTGACGACTTTTGACGACTCTGTAAAAGTCACTTTGTGAAACCATTGTGATAAACAGTGCATTTGCTCCTATAGGAGCAAATGCTCTATTTATCACAATGGTTTCAAACTACAAAATTCTAAAATTATAGGAGCAAATGCTCTATTTATCACAATGGTTTCAAACTACAAAATTCTAAAAGTGTCCTTTTCTCTAGTTAATGCTCCTTTTTGGTAGATTTATTCAAAGAGGTTGGGTCTAAAAATAGCCTATGAGGTAATGGGTTAAGAAATAATGACACCATGAATACTTATTAGCTTTGTTTTAACTTATACCTTTCAAGATTTGTTTTTGATTTGACAAAAACTGAACAATCAGGTGTTGTATATCATGATATTTTCTGCTTATACAAGCACAGAGTAAAGAGACGGATCTTATAGGAGCCATCTGATCTGGGTCTACTTTGCTTGCCAGTAAGAGTTGATATAATGCAAAGTTTTGCTGTAGCATTATCTGCTTTATGTAACATATAAAATACTTTCCGACAAAATATAAGACAGATGGAAGCTTAATATAGGTCAAAAGTTGAGGACTTTCTGCATTACTTTTGTACTGCATTAAGTAACCACCAACGTTTAACACTCTTGTCTTCACTAAATGAATGGCCGCTAAGGACGTAAACGCCATAACACTCGCATTCAAAACATGAAGAACGTTTAGAAAAAGCCACCAACATAATGAGTAGCCTGAAGGTTAAAGTAGTTCCCAACCATTTTGAATAAGCCTACCAAAAAGGAGCATGAACTAGAGAAAAGGAAAGTTTTAGAATTTTGTAGTTTGAAACCATTGTGATAAATAGAGCATTTGCTCCTTTAGGAGCAAATGCTCTATTTATCACAATGGTTTCATAGAAAAACCTTTAAAGGGGCGTAGAAAGGCGTATTTATGGGGGAAAGGATTGAACAGGATCAGAAAATTGAATTAAGTCATACTTGTTACATAATACAGTCGAAATGTAATTCATCAGCTCCAATTCTAAATCCCGTCTGCTAATTTTCTTACCATTCCTTGAATTGCGTCTCAAATTTATATCTCTATTAATCACGTTTATTTGATCAACATGCCTTCTGAGGTTTAATTGCTATTGGACAAATAAAGTTAAGTTTTAAATCAATTATCAATTTTATGATCATTAAATCAGTTATCAATATGGCGATCATTATGCACGGTTCAAAATGTTACTAACCATTTCCTTCATGTAAACGTGTTTTCACGCATGAATATTTGTCCATGAATATTTAGTAGGTATTGAAATTTGGAATACATATTTCTTTAGAAAAAGCCACCAACATAATGAGTACCCTGAAGGTTAAAGTAGTTCCCATCTTTCATAATTTATAACTGTATTGATTTGAGAAAGGATAGAGTAAGCTAGATAAAACTTCAAATAAACATAAACACCATCATACGTTCTTAAAACATAAACGAAATGAGTTTCAAGGCTTAATCGTTTGTCTAAATAATGTAAAATGGCGACGTTAGCGTTTGAAGGTTTTAATCAGTACATTCGATCACCTGTTGAGCGTGGGTATGCGAGTTTTAAACTGTTGGGGATAATGTAAAACCTAACCACAAAAGGGTAGATGGCGCAAAATTATGACCATATAATGGCCTTTAACCCTTTACTCATTAAATACTCCTTTCTGTGTCTTTGCAAACAGAGTAGACCCTGATCAGACGGCTCCTATAGGAGCCGTCTGATCAGGGTCTGCTCTGTTTGCTTATAGAATGATATACATGTAGATATGATTGTACAGTTTCTACCATGGTCTAAAACCTATTAAAATAAACTAATCAATATTCATGATGTCATTATTTCTTAAATTAATATTCATGGGGAAAATATTCAAAGTAGCATGACCCATCATCGTATATCTATATTGTCTATTCAGTATGAAAACTTTAGGAGTTTGAATCATAAACAGTGCAGGACTGCCGTATAGGAGCCCTCCGATTTGGGACCACACTGTTTGCAAATGCCAGCGCACTCATCTTCCGCATTGAAAGGGTTAAGCAGCTATTTATACTCTTGTAAAGTGATCTAAATAACTAATGAACATATGACAAACATTGTTATATAGTGATTAATACACACGCCTGGAAGTAATTCATCATTTTAAAAAAGAAATAAAAGAGATTAAATTTGGATAAAGACGAAGTTCGTAAGCCCATAGCCTGGCTTTGTTCTTGGTATACGATATACTATTTGTAGTTAAGTTACATTAAAGGAATAGACTGTACTGTAAAATCTCTATTAGCCGGACTTTTGATAAAGAACACTTTAGATCCCTTTAGTCAAGTGGCTACCTAAAATCAATGCAGGAAAACGGCACACTGAACTATCCCTTTGGGGCTACAGTAAAACCTCTCTATAACGGCCATTAAATTACATCAAGTATGTTATGTTAAAGGCAGATTGCTGATTAAAGCAAGGTGAAAGTAAAACAGAACGCTCCTATAGGAGCGTTCTGTTTTACTTTCACCTTGCTTTAAGCAGCCACCTGCCTTAAATACCAACTAATTTACACAATTTAGTGGCCGTTATAGAGAGGTTTTACTGTATCACCCTGAATGATGTTGTCATCTATCTTAACCATGTACTTCATAAATACGCCTTTAGCTAAAGCCTCTGCACACAGGACAACGCTATTAGAAGAAGAAGAAGAAGAAGAAGAAGAAGAAGAAGAAGAGAGAATAAGAAGAAGAAGAAGAAGAATAAGGAGTAGGATGATGATGAGGAAAACAAGAATATTGAAAACAGCAAGGGAAGCTAATTATAGGATATATTTGACGTATGCGGTCACGTGATTTGTCAGCCACAATGGCTTGACAAGAAAAATAACATACACACACTACGATCTGTTCATTTATTTTCACAACTGATTAAAGACAAATAATTTACAATGAACAAATACAGTAGCGACCACTAAATGAATAAACACAGAACCAGTATGTGGCGACTTAATGCAGATCACAAGTCCTATTATATGGTATACTAGGAGTTTTACGTCGCTTCAACAGTATTTTAGTCATGTTGCAATGCCTAGTTAATTACAGGTGGGTGGAAACTCCAGCGTTTTTTCTGTGCTCGGAACAAATTGCATTATTTCGTGCACAGAAAACCACACAGGTAGAATCATCGACCTATCGCAAGTCAGCTGGAAGGCTTCCTCACATGAAAAGTGCCAAATGCCCAGACCGGGGTTCGAAATTTGACCCAGCGAAAATGGGCTAGGTGTCTGCCAGTCGAAGATGATTACCACTCAGCCACTGAGTTCCCTACCTGCATTAAGCTACCACAAACCTTAAAACATAAGACATATAAGTAAACGTATTTGTAATGCTTGCAGATTAGATTTTATTGTACATGTTATACTGGATAAAGTATTGATAATTTCTGCTTATACAAGAACGAAACATATTGGACAATTAAACAAAATGAACAATTCGAGGGCAAAGTGAAGGAGTTACAGTAGTTTTGCACCAAGCCCTCGAATTTGTAAGTACAGCTAGACCCCGATGATTCGAACACTAACACAAGTATCATAATTGGCCTTTATGACAGATGGCAGTTTAATTCAGGGTGAAGGCCACGCAGAAAGTCATGCAGAAAGCTGATAGAGGAGCTTTCTGTATGACTTTCATCCTGCATTGAACAGCCACATGTCTAACAAGATGTGTTTACTAAACACTATGTTCCCAAACATGCATGCCACGTTTGAAGTATGTACATGTATGTGAAATGGCGTCAAAATTATCGCCAACGTAGTTAAGAGTCCAAACAGACAAAAAAAAACAATCAACAGACAGAGCAAACACAATATGCCCCCACCCTGTGATCATGGGATGGGAGTTTAAAAAGTTCTCATTTTGTCATTATTATTGAAATTATCCAGGTTTTACTGTGCATTCTTTTTTGGGATACACAAAACAGTAAAACCTATCTGACCAGAATCTTTAGTAATGCAGAATTTAGAACAGTTAAGGCAGGCAGCTGATTAACACAAAATATAACACATTTCAAAGGTCATGTGTAACAGGTGTAACTGTAGTTCACAACAACTGTAATGTAAACGAGGATAAAAAAACCCAGTTGGGCTATGTATGTTGTATTAAAACGATTTAGAGTTGTTTCTTCAGCATTTGCAGTAAGCCCTAGCGAATCAGAGCTTTAAGTAATGAAGAATTGAGAACAGTTAAGGGGTTAAGGTAGGTGACTGCTTAATGCAGGTAGCAATGGAGCATTCTGTATGACTTTCATCCTGCATTAAGCTGTCATCTTTCTTAAAAACCGATGTGTTAACGTATTTTATGCATCAATTTGCATGTTTTTATATTGTATATATCAAATATTATAAAACTTGTTTAATGTTGAATTATATATATTGTTTGCATATGATAACTGACGAGTTAATCCACATGAACTCATATTGGACTAATAGTGAGTCCAATATTGACTTCAACCGTACAATATGGATTTATATTGGAATGTGTCACGCGTACACCTAAAAATGCCTAAATAAACTTTTTTGAGTCATTTAACAGAACTTAAAACATTTTTTGTAACGTATCTAGACATAGATCTAATTGATTTCGCAAACTTTGCAAAGATATGCAACTTCTTAACCGTCAATTAAGCTCTTTCTCAACATGTAAAAGAGCTACAGATGAAGGTGCGTACCCAAGAACTAAAATCATCATTCCTCCACCAAACCATATACTGTGACCACTCTTTAGATCACTCATCCAACTTTTAAAACCCTATCCCCTAACCTCTAATCTTAAATCCTGGATCCGCATCTGTTGATCTAAACCGTTCGCAAATCATATCACAGACCCGTCTTCATGGCATTTTGCCGTCTGCAAAACTTGTCGTCTGATTCAATCAATTTCATTGTTGAATGTTCTTCCCTGTCTAAAACTATAGTATGTAATCAATTATAGCGCAACAGTTAAACTGTGTATATGAATGTATGTATCACCTGTACAAAATGTTTTTTTTTCAGTTCTGGAAAGAAACATCTTTCTTTCTGTTATTAAATGCAGCTAATATTTGGAGCCAAACTGAATGCAATGGTAATTAAAACTTTTCTTTTAGCTTGCAAAGGGTTAGGACGCAATATAGAAAGCGTATATACTGAATATATTGTAAAACCTCTCTATAACGGCCTCTAAATTACATCAAGTATTTTGTGTTAAATGCAGGTGGCTGCTTAAAGCAAGGTCAAAGTAAAACAGAACACTCCTATGGGAGCGTTCTGTTTTACTTTCACATTACTTTAAGCAACCACATGCCCTAAATACCAACTAATTTAAACAATTTAGTGGTCAACATAGAGAGGTCTTAATATGAATAAAAACAAAACCAAACCAAAAGAAAAACAACTGATTGCTAATGAAGGTGATCCGGGCATTATTGTGGTCGCATTTAATCATATCCCTGTTGAATATTCAAGTAAGAAATAATTACATCATGAATATTCATTAACCGGTCTATATAAATGGCATCTGTGCAAAGGATATTTAACTGTAGAGTCATATCTATTAAAATCTCATACATAAACAGAACAGACCGTGATCAGACAGGAACTGAACCTACTCTGTTTGCGCATGCGTGAACAATCGTTTAGTAAGAATGAATGGATAAACCAGCATCCTGCTAAAAAATATGTCTGTTAAAATTCTTATCTACTGTTGTACAGTTGAACTTCGAGGGACCATACAAATTAGTTCGAGATAACAGAAGTTCGAGTCATACGATTTCTAATCTGAACAATTTCTCAAGTTAACAGCCTAATGCAGGTCTAAAGTAATGCTGTATACTACGCAAACTTGCATGACAAAATTGAAACTTTTCACGGCGGAGGGTCCCTACAAAAGTAACATGTCCAGATAACGACCTTTGATATTGGTTGATATGGCACACAGTGCAGACTCGGAGTTGTCGTATAAGCGAGGCTATATTGCATAAGCATTGGTCCTTTCTATACATGAAATGAACAATCAGCACAATACGAAAAAAAATATTGTTACGAAAAAGCAACTGAACTCTTTAGCCGACATAAGTGAATCTGTGAGATGAGACACAAAGTGGCCTCGTAAGTCCAGAGTCCAAATAGGATACGTAAAATAAATTAAAATAATGTCAAGAGTAACTTCTTTATTTCTCTACCAAACCCTATGTTGTGACAACTCTTTATAATCGTCTCTTCGAAATGGTCAGAATAAAACTTCCCTTCTTTACGTACATCTACACACAAAGATTGTTCATTTATGAACCTCCCATTGGTGTATGATGAGTTGGACACCCAAGATATGCAGGATGTACGGAAGGACGTACGTAAGGACGGACAATAGCAAGGCTATATGCCTCCAACCTTGTGTGGGACGCACTAACCAAACTGAGCAGATCCTGATAAAACGGCTCCTGTAGCAGCCGTCTGATCTATTTCTAATCTGTTTACAAATATGGGAAAGGGTTAATCCATTACCTCATAGGCTATTTTTAGATACAACCTCTTTGTATAAAACTACCGAAAAGGAGCATTAACTAGAGAAAAGGCGAATTTTAGAATTTTGTAGTTTGAAACCATTGTGATAAATAAAGCATTTGCTCCTATAGGAGCAAATGCTCTATTTATCACAATGGTTTCACAAAGTGACTTCTACAGAGTCGTCAAAAGTCGTCATTATGAGGGACTGAGTTAAGAGCTTATTCGCGTAGACATGTATTAGTAACCACGCTGTAAGATGGTAGTGGTTGCTCTTGGTCTACACTGGCTGCAGATGAAGCTAGCACAATAATGTTGCCACATGAGTCAAAACAGCGAAGAACCTGATCAGACATAACATTGAAACTCCAGCAGATGGTCAAGGTTAACCCTATATACAAGGCATTGGCGGTCTCAATTCATGTACAAAATAATAAAGTTTGAATACATTTAAACCCTTATATTCATATCAGATATATAATTATATCCTGAACATTAATTATTTCAAATGTTTGACCAAGATAGAAACTGTAGGCTCAGATCTATTCGATGAGCAAACAGAGCAGACCCTGGTCAGACACCTCCTATAGGGACTGTCTGGTCTGGGTCTACTATGTTTGCAAAGGTGTTAAATAGGCGTGCCTATGAAGTAAAGGGCTGATATAAAATATAAATAAAATTATTCCGATTGATGGTTTATACAAATAATCAAAGTTTAATTTAGAAGATTTATCAAACTGGTTAACCCTTTCAATGCAGAAAACAAGTCACTTAGGTCCTTTGTAAACAGTGTACACCCATATGAGAGGATTCATAAGGGTCTGTACTGTTTGTCATGTAATTTGTTTCTACCCCACCCCTGCATATTCACGACAGTGTTGAACCGTTTGAATTTTGGAATAGTCCATTTGGAACTTCGGCGTTGAAAGGGTTACCCAGGTATAAATGAATATTCATACACTTGCTTTCTGATTACATTACTAAACATATAACACATTACATATATATTAATAAAAATATGTACACATTTCTTTTGATCAATCAAACATATCACCTCATATTTACCTCATCTATTTGGTCATCAGCAAACACAACACATTTCCTCATATACATGTAAAACGCCTCTAATGCGACCACCAAAAATGGGCATAATTCTGGATGACAGAGGCAGGTGGTAGCTTAATGTAGGACGAAAGTTATGCAGAAAGCTCCTGTAGGAGCTTTCTGCATAACTTTCGTCCTGCATTAAGCAATCACCTGCTTTAAACGACACCAGTGGCTGTTTATTAAGTTGTCGTATTAGCGGGGTTTTACGTACACAGCAAAACCTGTCTACAGTGACCTCCCAAAACAAGCCTACACCTGGATTTAAGACAGATAATAGCTTAATGCAGTTGAAAAGTTATGCAGAAAGCCCTTTCAGGAAGTTTTTGCATTTCTTTAGTCCTGCATTAACTCTTTTGCATATGCAAACAGTTTGGATCCCGATGAGACACAGAGTAACTCATTTTCCATCAGGACCCACCTGTTTTGTTCTATGATTATGTCTTTTTTATTTAGCATAATGAGCAGACGACAAATTTTGTAGACGACAATATTTGGCAGCGAAAAACTAAGCTACCATCTGCTCTTATATACTCCCATGTCAGGTTTTTACGACAGATGGTAGCTTAATGCAGGAGGAAAGTTATATAGAAAGCTCCCGAGGGAGCTTTCTGCATTACTTTCCTCCTGCATTAAGCTACCATTTGCTCTTATAAACCCTCGTGTTTATTCATTATATGGTCGCTATAGACAGGTTGTACCATTACCCCCATTACCTCATAGGCTATTTTTACATCCAACCTCTTTGTGGTGGCCGTAAAAAGTCGCCCCGTACTTCATTCTCAGTGTTTTTATATTTTCTGGTCCTTCGGGATCATTAGTTTTGATGTTATTAGTTTTGAAAATTGAATACTGCTTAAGCCGGTGCTAGGGGGCGTGAGTAGTGTTTCACCTTTAATTACTACTCATGAACAGACTCAATAAAACCGAGTCTGCAATTTTCTCTTTTTGCATTTCTAATTTTGCTTTCGAAGGATCACCCTTTTTCAGAATATATATACAACCTCTTTGAATAAATCTACCGAAAAGGAGCATTAACTAGAGAAAAGGAAAATTTTAGAATTTTGTATTTTGAAACCATTGTGATAAATAGAGCATTTGCTCCTATAGGAGCAAAAGTGACTTTTACAGAGTCGTCAAAAGTCGTCAATATGAGGGAATGGGTTAACTTCATTTAAATTGCAGCATACATACATGTTACAGAAAACAGGCATTAAATCACAGACCAGAGAATACAGGAAAAACTCTTCACATCGGCCACTCAAATCAAGTCTTTTTCTCCAGCTTAACCGTTTCCGCTGTTCAATATTCATTTAAGAAAATAATGATATCATTAATATTTATTAGCTGAACTTTTATAATGTGAAACTTTTCAAGGGAATTTTTTAACTATAACAAGAACTTAAGAAACAAGATCTATATCACGGCATAAGTTGTTTAAGAAATAATGACGCCATTAATATCATAAATTGGATGAATTGTTTTATGGCATATGAAAACGGGAATTTTCGATATGAAAGAAAGTGTGAAATCAGATCTATATTATTTCATAAGCAAACAGAACAGACCCTGATCAGACGGCTCATACAGAAGCTATCTGGTTTTGGGTATTTTCCGTTTGCAGAAGTGTTAAAAGATATCTATCTCAAACTAGTAACAGCTTAATGCAGATCCAAAGGAATGCTGAAAGCGCCTATAATAGCTATCTGCCTTTTTTTATTCTGCATTAAGCTCCCATCTGTTGTTATGGTCCTGAATTAGACACCTGGGCTCGAGGTTATTAAACTTCTGAGTCTGAGATTGAGTTAATTCTCAGGCATCTAATTGATCAGATTTTGAGCAAGCTCAAAATCTGACCAATAAGATGCTTGAGACTGGTCTCAGACAAAAGGTTTCATAACTATGGGGCCTGCCTGGTGGTCATTGTTGACAGGTATTTACTTATTTTCAATGATTATGTTGTCCAGAAAGTACTGCAGGCATGATAATACAACATTCAAACAATCAATCAGTCCTTTTACTTTCCTGCTGTAAAACTTCATTAAATCATAGCAAAGTAAACAATCATATTAAAAACAGTTTCCCAAGAAAAGCTGTTATGAATAAAAACAATTTGCAGTAACAATTTTGAAGTAACATTTTTTTGCAGTAACGATTTCAACGTGACATTTGTCTTACAGGGTGATTTTTGTAGTACAGAAAAACCTCTCTATAACGGCCACTGAATTGTGTTAATTAGTTAGTATTTAGGGCAAGTGGCTGCTTAAAGCAAGGTGAAAGTAAAACAGAACGCTCCTATAGGAGCGTTCTGTTTTACTTTCATCTTGTTTTAAGCAGTCACCTGCCTTTAACACAAAATACTTGGTGTAACTTAATGGCCGTTATAGAGAGGTTTTACTGTATCATTTGTTTTGCAGAGACAATTTTGCAGTAAAACAGTATTACAGTGATCTCATAGCGCATCCATCCATCCTGATTCTCATGATCCATATGGCATAAAATATCACAGATTATTTCAATCATCTCCCTGTTACAGTGAAATGTAATAGTGCTAATGCTGCAGTCACTATCGCTGACGACGCTGAATAAGATGGCGCGGAATTTGAGTCGTTTTCTGTTTTGTAGACACTCCTGTCTCCCCTCGTGTACCAACTACGCGTGGCATAGTCCGTTTGTTCCACTCTGTATTTACAATACGGTGGCATTTGTCCAGTGATCAAGTCGAACACGAACGTGGAGGCCTCCCTCCCACACTGAGCTTCTGTGGTATTTGTAAGGCACCCTCTGGCAACAGCGTAAAATCTATCAAAGATGAACAAATAATAAAGTTTAATCTCGCTAATCCCATCGTTAAGATTAATGCAAGGTGAATCACCTTGCATTAAGCTGCCACCTGTTTTATATACTCAGGAAGCACGCACTTTTCCAGACCCCATTGTTGATACATAACGTGGTAGCTTTAGTAAGACTCTATTGTATCACCATCTGTATACAAATATATTGTGTAAGCTGTTAAAGGTTGTATTATGTATCACTGAACAGTCATCGGACATGGACTTTGTAAAATTTCTTAATAAATTACATTTACGAAACACCTAAGCATGCAAAAGCAGCTAAACTTATTACTATTAACACAAGAAATCCTATTTTACACGTGATACTTTTGTTGATAAATGTATACTCTAGTGTACATATAAATCTTTTCCCTTTAAGTTTTGTCTCGATCACAACTTCAAACGCTGTGAACTCGCTATTGATTAAATAGACCAAGAGCTAGTTTATCGCCAGATGTTTGGACCTTTAAACCTTTTGTGGAAACAAAAAATAAAACTCACTTGTATAATACATTTATTTGTATTATATTTATCATATTAATTAATATTATTTAATAATAATGATTTTGTTTTATTAATATTATTTAATAATGATAATTTATTATATATTATCAATATTTTATTATATTTCTTATATATTTATAGGATATGTATTTGCTTTGGTGAATTTGTTTAAGGCCAAACATAAAATTTTAGTTACAGAAATAATACTGACATGAAATACACAATAACAATTTGCCCGTAAAAGACCGATCACAACCTTTAAACGCATTTTCTATATCAAACAGTTATCTGCAGAGCGTGTGTTGCAGCGGGGTCTCGCTGTAGTTATTACATGTACATGTATTATGGTCCCCGGTCTCACCTGCATGATCCTGTTATAAGCGTGTCCATCAAGGCCCCGGCATTCATTTTAACTTCAAAGTTACTCCTGGCCTCCTCACTGCATATTGTAACATTCTCATGGGTATTTGAAATGCATTTCTGATGTTTTTCATATACTGGAAAAAGTAAGAAATTAGTTTGTTAACCCATTCCTTCATATTGACGCCTTTTGACGCCTTTGTAGAAGTTATTTTTGGAAACAATTGTGATAAATAGAGCATTTGCTCCATAGGAGCAAATGCTCTATTTATCACAATGGTTTCAAAACTACACAATTCTAAAAGTTCCCTTTTCTCTAATAAATGCTCCTTTCGGCAGATTTATTCAAAGAGGTAAGGTCTAAAAATAGCCTATGAGGTAATGGATTAAAACGAGTACAGACCTTTATAAACAGTCTCAACCCAGATGCGACTTGACACTGTACTCCATGAATATTTATGCAAGAAATAATGCATCATGAATATTAATTAGATCGATTTTTATAATAGCACATGGGCACAGGAATTGTTGGCCATGGCAGAAACTGTAGAATCATATCTATATTATAGCATAAGCAAACAGAGCAGAGCCTGATCAGACGGCTCCAACAGGAGTCGTCTGATCTGGGTTTACTCTGTTTGCAAATATGTATTTATGGAGTAAAGGGGTTAAAGTAGCTTCGTGCCTAGTAAGGAATGAACCAACCTCTTCGACAAACATCATACACTGTATGAGACTGTGCTCTTGTCAAGCAACACTACAGTCTTACTTATATGACCACAGTAATTATGAACCCCCACCCCATGAATATTCATGAAAGAAACGATGACGTCATACATATTAATTGGATTAAGTTTTAAAATGATAAACTAACTCATTGATTTTTTTCCAAAAGAGAAACTGTTTAATCAGATCTATTTTATTCCACAAGTAAACAGAACAGACGCTGATCAGACGGCTCCTATAGGAGACTCTGATCTGTGTTTACTGTGTTTGAAAAGACGTAGAAAGGGATATTTATGGAGTAAAGGGTTCGTATAGGACAATGTTTTAGTGATACAGAAAGTTCCTATATTTCTGCACCACTTTCGTCCTGCATTAAGCTACCACTTGTTTAAGAAATCCTTAATCATACTTCTTTTGAGTGGTCATATAAGCGATACTTTACCGACTTAGGACGTTATCGTTCTGACAAAGAGGAATTTCCCTTATCACTTTGAAATAGTACTTTATTCAGTAAGGTTACTTACTTTTGCTTAGCCTTTCGCCTGCTAACCAAAAACATTTCAAATGAAAAATGTGTCATCCTCCTCCATTTCTTCTCATTAAATGACTAGAGAACAGATAACAGAAGATAAACCGGACTTTAAAATAAAGAAGAATTTAGATCTTTATTGGACATAGGCTGGTTCATGCAGGATGAAAGTCATACAGAAATGCCATTTCGGAGCTTTCTGCGAGACTTTCGCCGTGCATTATACTGTACTGGCACCAAATCATTTCCATGTGGGAAACGAATGTATTAACCCTTTCGGTGCCAGCATTGTCGTCTGCTGGGCATAGTTTCGTTTATTTTTAATGTAAGTGTGTTCACTTCTCTCATTTCTTTATAAAACAGTAAACAGAGTGTCAAACAGTTTGGATCCTGATGAGACGCCGAGTTACTCGGCGTCTCACCTGGATCCAAACTGTTTGCATGTGGTATCATAAACCCGTCATTGTGGCACGGAAGGGGTTAAACAAACAGTGAAGATCCGAATCATAGGGCTCCTAGTGGAGCCCATAGAGATCAAGGTATATTCTGGTTGTCATACAGAATCCGCTAACACGTTTAACCCTTTCACTGCCAATGTCGCAATAAATGCACCACGACAAATAGTGCAGTCCCAGATCAGACGCAGCATTGAAAAGGCGGCGTCTGATCAGGGACTTCACTTTTTGTCTCAAAGTCTATTTCTATATCTGTGCTTTATTCGTTTGAAATTTACATATCTTTATTTCCTTATTTTACCATATGGTTTAACAAAATTGGTTCGCAGACGACAATAAGAAATTTGGCGCCGAAAGGGTTAAAGGCATTTCGAAAGGAATGTTGACCCGTTAACCCCATGCTGTGTATTTTGGGAGTTGACTGTCAGGCATCTGATACACAAACTGATAAGACGGGCTTCCATCACAGAGGATCAATGTATAATTGCAAAACTTTATCTCTGATGGCTATGTACCCTGACTGGACACTGCAGGAGCACAGCTGGATACTGTGTATATTAAGGGGGGGGGGGGTCACTTATATAAGGAGCTTTGAAATGCCTTTAAGAGTTTTAGACTTCTATAATGAATGGACTCGATCTTGAAACAGAGATGGGATATACCACTTTGATAGTTCTGCATTGGAAGGGTAAATCTTTCGCTGCCAATGTCGCATCTGTCATTGACTATGCAAACAGTTTGGATCCTGATGAGACGTCGATTATCTCGGCCAATTATATCGGCGCCTCATCAGGATCTCATCTGTTTGTTACTGCTATAATGTTTCCGAAAGAAAAGGGGAGACAAGAAGCGAAAGAGTTACCCGGTAAGCTGCCATCGGTATTATAACTCTTTTGAGTTATACTATAAGTGAGACAAGGTTCCTTGTGTATACATATACCTCTTATATTTTTGCAGAAGTACTCGACAGTTTGCATTGTCTTTTCCTTGTCTATGAGTCGCTGAATCATCTGTTCCTGCTCCGTCGTGCCTTTACATTCATCCAGGATGTCTTGAAGACACGCTGCAACGTCCCGTAACCGAGAATGTCTGCCAAGAGAACGAAATCGCAAGTTTATAAGTACGTGCTACACACTGTCGCCTGTTAAACATCGTCTTCTTCTCAGCGTTTTAAATATAACTCTTTGTACGCTAGCGGATAATTATTGATACCATAACATAACCTTTATTAGCATTAAACATTTTTCAATGGTTCTGGCCTGTATAAGGCAATACTGATAGCATAGCATAGACATATTTACAAAAAAAGTCATATATCATATGAAACCAGTTTGGATCCAGATGATAGGTCGAATGACTTGGTGTCTTACAATGATCCAAACTATTTTTCTTCATAAGCTATCAGTATACTAAGTTTACAGTCTGGATCCAGATGAGACACCACGTAACTCGGCCTCTCATCAGGGTTCAAACTCGTTTTCCGAAAAGAAAGAAACATGAATATCGATATCTCGAACTCGGATAACTTGAACTGCGGGATTATTCGAAGTAAAAGTCCGGTCCTCCCAAAATAAACAATACAGGGTTGTCCTAAAACGCATCACTACGTATATCTAGAAACACATGTGACAGCTAAATGCCGATCGAAAGTAATGCTGAAAGCTCCTGCAGCTGTGAACACGAGAAAAAAGTCTAGATAAACAATCGGATGACGCGAACTTCTGCCATCTCGAGGTAATTTGTTCTATCGAGGTAATTTGTTATATCGAGGTAATTTGTTTCGAGATATTGAAGTTCAGTTATAAAAGGGGAAATGTATTTGTTACAGATGACAAATGTTACACACAAAAGTGTTAAGGGTATCAATGTATACTGCTCATATAGTACATGTATCACAGACCTCTAGCATTGGTCTACTTGAAAAGGCGGCGCCTGATCAGGGACTTCACTTTTTGTCTCAATTTCTTTTTCTATATCTGTGCTTTATTCCTTTGAAAATTCCATTTATTTATTTCATTTCCTTATTTTACTGAATGATTTAACAAACTTGGATTGCAGACAACAATTAGAATTTTGGCTAAGTCAAAACTTCCCTTGAATATTTTACATTATAAAAATAAGTGAATGGATACACATGGGGTGACCAAGTCATGAATAAATGTTCACGAGGGAAAACAGTTAACCCTTTCCCTGTTCTATGTTTATTTCAAATTTCATTACCTGCTGAATACTCGTGGACAAATAGTTACAACAAAATATGGCAGGTGGATAATTGTTTAGAAAGCAAAGAGACAGATCTTTTAATTTCTATTAGCAAACAGAGTAGATCTTGATCAGACGGCTCCTATAGAAAGCGTCTGATCTGAGTCTACTCTGTTTGCAGATGCGTGAGAACACGTTTATATGAGGCAAAGGGTTAAATGAATTTATAATGGTAAAATAAACAAGAGACATTTTCCCATGACAGACAGTTTAAAACCGACCTACAACATCATTTAGCACACATAGAAGACCCTAATCAGACAGTTCCTACATGAGTTGTCTATTCTTGGTCTACACTGTTTGCAAATGCACGAAAAGTAAGCGTTATGGAGTAAATGGTGAAACAAGATATTACAGATAAAACTGAAATAACCATCCTTTGAGTAAAGATATATATTACAGATATAAATGATAAAAGTAAAACGCCTTATCATCATCAAAAGTTGTATTAAAATTAGCAAGATTACATGAATTCTGCATGAATAATGTGATAGGGGCCGTTGATATGAACAAAACGTTTAACCCTTTCACCGCCAATGTCGCAACAATGCACCACGACAAATAGTGCAGTCCCAGATCAGACGCCGCCTTTTCAAGGCGGCATCTGATCAGGGGCTTCACTTTTTGTCTAAATCTCTTTTTCAATATCTGTGCTTTATTTCTTTGAAATTTGCATTTTTTATCTCATTTCCAGACGACAATTAGAAATTTGGCGCCGAAAGGGTTAATCCTTTTGGGTGCGGGAAGTGAGTATACGGTCAATTACAAACAATGCTACCTGTACACCCAGATCGGATAGCTCATAATCTATCACAGAACATTATAATATGCGTAATGTAGGTAGCAAGAGTCCATAATATCTTTCAGACTGAACAATCCAAATGAATTTCAAACAGTGTAGACCTTCACCAGTCGTCATGCGTTTCACGGCTCGAATCCATCACGTCTGTAAGCTCTTACGATGGGAACAATTCTTACGGGGCGTTTACTAATATACAGTTGAACTTCGATATCTCGAACTCGGATAACTCGAACTTTGGGATAACTCGAACAAAAAGTCCAGTCCTTCCAAAACTAACACTACAAAATTGATTTAATATGTATCGCTACAAATATCTAGAAACACACGTGACAGCTTAACACAGGTCTAAAGTAATCCTGAAAGCTCCTACAGGAGCTTTCTGCATTACTTTAGACCTGTATTAAGCTGCGGTCTTAACAAATCGTTCAGATGAGAAATCGGATGACTCGAATATCTGTTATCTCAAACTAATTTGTACGGTCCCTTGAAGTTCGGCTTATGGAAGTTCAACTGTATTTCAGGTCATAAATACAAATTACACGGCATGCGTGAGTGTGAAGAGGCAACTGTGAAGAGTTGGCCAGATGATCCTTCAGTGAAACAACAGTAAAACCTCGCGAATCTTAACTTTTAGTAAAGGTATAGTTTAAACTTTAGACACGTGACTGCTTAACCCTTTACTCCATGAATATTTATGTAAAATAATGACGCCATGAATATTAATTACATTAACTGGTATAATAACCCATAGACAAATGTATTTTGGCCATGACAGAAACTGTAGAATCATAACTATATTATATCCTAAGCAAACAGAGCAAGACCCTGATCAGACGGCTCCCACAGGAGCCGTCTGATCTGGGTCTTCTCTGTTTGCTATGCATAGAAAAACGTATTTATGGAGTAAAGGGTTAATACAAGTCATACAGAGCACTGACTGCTGCCACAAACCTTTGAAAGCAGGGAACAATTGCACTGTCATTTGCAAACAGTGTAGACCCAGATCAGAGGGCTCCCAGAGGAGCCCTTTGATCAGGGTCTGCACTGTTCTTCGTTCAAGCTCCTCTCATAAATTATACAATTTTTTCATATTGAATGAACTCTACCATTGAAATACTATTCCACTTTATTAGTTCAGGGTTGAAAGAGTAAAATACCGATAACGATACCTGTTTGAGTATCTGGATAAGCCTGATTCTAATCAAGTTTATATGTAGAAAATGTAAAACATCTCTATAACGGCCACTAAATTACATCAAGTATTTTGTGTTAGAGGCAGGTGGTTGCTTAAAGCAAGGTGAAAGTTAAAACAGAACGCTCCTATAGGAGCGTTCTGTTTTATTTTCACCTTGCTTTAAGCAGCCGTCTGCCCTAAATACCAATTAATTAACACAAATTTGTTGTCGTTATAGAGAGGTTTTGCCTTTAACTTAAAATATGAGTTCTAAGTTCATCGTATTCTAAATGAATTAACCCTTTCCACCATAACATACGCATGTAGGAAATAATGATATCATTTACAATTAGATTAATTCTATAATGACATATTATTACGAACACAGCATTTTGGCTCAGACAGAAGCTGTAGAATCTACTTTAAATACCATAAGCAAACAGGGAAGACCCTGGTCAGATAGTTCCTGTCCAATCTGACCGTCAGATCTGGATCTACTCTGTTTGCTACGGATCGAAAAGGCCGATACTTTGAAATAAAGGTGCAACGTAGTACATGTGTAATAATATTCGTTGGAACATACCTGCACGTGTCACGCGCTGCCTCCACGTGATCTCTGTAACCCACAGGACCCGACGAGGACGTTGATAGGTCCGGTATAACTATAGCTGTGCACTCTCGGATTTTGGTCTCAACATTCTGCGGGCATTTCCCGGTCACTGTGACCAAAGCTGAAACACAAAACAGATGATAAAAATTAAGTTGGATCATATGGCGTTTAAACCATTCCCTTCATATAACGACTTTTCGTGCCTTTGCAAACAGAGTAGATCCAGATAAGACGGTCTCTGCATTGGTATATTATGAATATACAGTAGGTATCGTCAAACATACGACGATCGCAACTTCAGGTTGAACGTACGATGATCTTTAGAACAACACCCCTGGATCCTATTATTTAAAATGCAGTGCAGTATTTGTTCAGTGGTAGAATAAATAAATCATTTACATGCTTGCGGGGAAATTTAGTTTCTAATCAATAAAGTGTTAAATGTTATAGCTACAATAATAACTGCAGCCCGAAATAAACACGTCTTAATAATGCTTCATTAGCCTTTAAAATACTGTAAAACCTCTCTATAGCGGCCACTAAATTACATCAAGTGTTTGTGTTAAAGGCAGGTGGCTACTTAAAGCAATGTGAAAGTAAAACAGAACGCTCCGATAGGAGCGTTCTGTTTAACTTTCACCTTGCTTTTAGCAGTCACCTGCCCTAATTACCAACTAATTAACATAATTTAGTGGCCGTTATAGAGAGGTTTTACTATACTACCTCATTGATTTTGCTTGTGAACCCTTTTCTGATAGAGACGTCTTTTTGACACGAATGAAAACAATGAAGACCTATATAAAAGGTCGTCTTATCAGGGTCTGCTCTATTTGCTTATGGAATTATATATATCTTATTCTACAGTTTCTGTCAATGGCAAAACATATCATATATTCATATCACACATGAATATTCATGAGGCAAAGTGTTAAGTAGAATCGAATCTCTCTGAACGCATTCCCCCAAGACTATTTTAGACCAAACCTTTTTGAATTAATCTACCGAAAAGGAGCATTAACTATAGAAAATGAGAATTTTAGAATTGTGTAATTTTGAAACCATTGTGATAAATAGAGCATTTGCTCATATGGAGCAAATGCTCTATTTATAACAATGGTTTCAATAAATGAGTTTTACAGAGGCGCAAGAAAGCGTCAGTAGGAGAGAATGGGTTAACCCATTCACTCATATTGACGACTTTTGACGACTCTATTAAAGTCACTTTGTGAAACCATTGTGATAAATAGAGCATTTGCTCCTATAGGAGCAAATGCTCTATTTATCACAATGGTTTCAAACTACAAATTTCTAAAAGTTTTCCTTTTCTCTACTTAATGCACCTTTTCGGTAGATTTATTCAAAGAGGTTGTATCTAAAAATAGTCTATGAGGTAATGGGTTAAGCGACGGCTATATAAGTAAACATGGCAGAACGCTATTATAGCAGCCTTCTGTATAACTTTAGCTCTGCATTAATCTACCATCTACCTTTACCCTTTACTCCATAAAAACGCGTTTTAATGCATATGCAAACGGAATAGACCCATATAAGAAGGTTCCTATATAACAGGGTCTGTATTATTTGCTTTCACATTTATATAAATCTTATTCTACAGTTTCGTCCATGACCAAAAGTGCTTGTATTCATGTGCCACCATGAAATATAATGTAATCAATATTCATACGATCATGATGTCTGGCATGAATATTCATGGAGTAAAGGGTTTAACGTCAACATAACGAGTAGACATGAGTGCCTTTAAATCAGGTGGTTACTTAATGAAGAACGAGAACAAAGCAGAAAGGTAACCTTTAAACCCATCAATATGCCTTTTAACCCTTCGCTTGCTGTTCACGTCAATATACCTACATGTAAGTAGTGTAAACCCAGAAGTTGATTGTGCAACCAGTGCACTCCACAGCAGTGATTGCACAACGAAATAATTGTAGACAGTGAAGATGTTTGGAATTATACCACAGAGAATGGGAAAAGAAGAAGAAATGCATTTTAAAATTCAGCAAGAGAAGGGTTAACGCCTTTGCAAACAGAGTAGACAAATATCAGATAACTCCTGTAGGAGTCGCTTGATTCGGATCTGATTTGGTTCTCTACAGTGTCTGCCATGACAAAACGTTCATGTGCCATTACAAAATTCCATCTAATTAATATTGTTCATGTCATTATTTCTCGCATGGACAGTCATGGTGTGCGTGGTTAAAGGCCTAGACATACAGTAAAACCTCTCTATAACGGCCACTAAATTACATCAAGTATTTTGTGTTAAAGGCAGGTGGCTGCTTAAAGCAAGGTGAAAGTAAAACAGAACGCTACAGGAGCGATCTGTTTTACTTTCACCTTGCTTTAAGCGGCCACCTGCCCTAAAAACCAAATAATTAACACAATTTAGTGGCCGTTGTAGAGAGGTTTTACTGTATGTTGGTATATGAAGGTTATGCTTGTACCTGCATGTTGTAGACTAATCCTTGATAATATATGGAAACAGTTTGGATCTTGGTTTTGAAACATACTACTACAGAAAAGTCTTAATAATACGACCGCTCAATAGTATTCTAATTCTGGAATTTTAAAACAGGCGGAAGCTTAACTCTTTGCACGCTAGCGGCGAAATTGTGATTACTTATGCAAACAGTTTGGATCCAGATGAGACGCCGCATAATGCGGCGTCTCATCAGGATCCAAACTGTTTGTCATCTTGACCATATTTTTGAAGAAAAAAATGAGAGAAAGTTTATATAAGAATTGAAGCAGACGACAATTGTTGCAGACGAAAATTTCTTGGCGTGGAAAGAGTTAATGTAAGATAAAAGTGATACAGAAAGCTCCTATAGGATAGGAGCTTTCTGTATAGGATAGGAGCTTTCTGTATAGGATAGGATCTTTCTGTATAGGATAGGAGCTTTCTGTATAGGATATGATCTTTCTGTATAGGATAGGAGCTTTCTGTATAGGATAGGAGCTTTCTGTATAGGATAGGAGCTTTCTGTATTACCTTTGTCTTGCATTAAGCTTCCGCCTGATATGACAGTGTCCAATGTTTATGAATGATGTTGTAGTTTTAGCTAGATTCTATAGTAGATATATGTAGCTCTTCTATAAGAAGGGATATTGAGGGCAGTAGATAGTTCTTCTATGAGAAGGGCACTGAGGGCAGTATATATTTTCTGCGTGATAAAAAACGAAATGTTCAACTACGAGGACATAATAACAATGTACCACTGGGAACGATCTCATGATAAACATATGCAAACAGTTTGGATCCAGATGAGATGCTGGGTAACTCGGCATCACACATGAATCCAAGCTGTTTGACAAATAGAAGAACAACTAACACTAAAAATTGTAGCAGACAACATTTTTATTTCAGAACACAATTACCATAGTATGTAAGGATTTGAAGTAAATATGGAAAGACTGTAGGCGTCGTTGAAATGAATTTCTGCAACAACAAAAGCATATTGTCTTGCATAAAATATTATATATTCGAACATTGTTTGTAGAAATAGCAATTTTACGAAGACATTAGACGCCTCGTTGCCATGGACGCCGGACCATTACACATGCAGTATAAAACCCTCTACAGGAACAATAAAGATGGGCCTAAATCTAAGTCTGAAATGAAGATGGTAGCTTAATGCAGCACGAAAGTTATGCAGAAAGCTCCCACATAATAACCACATGCTTTTAAAGACACATAATTATGTTTATCAACAACCCATTCCATCATATTGACGCCTTTTGACGCCTATATAAAAATCACTTTTTTTAAACCATTGTGATAAAAAGAGCATTTGCTCAATAGGAGCAAATGCTCTATTTATCACAATGGTTTCAGAACTATGCTATTCTAAAAGTTTCCTTTTCTCTAGTTAATGCTCCTTTTCGGTAGGTTTATTCAAAGCGGCTGGGTCTAAAAATAGCCTATGAAGTAATGCGATAAAGTTGTCACTTATAGGTGGTTTTAGTGTAGTACCGATCCAGATCCAGCTGTCAAAATGAAAGATTACTTTGTCCACTGTTTTATCTACAATGGACAAACTGTGTTGATCTAGACACGCGTGCGTACAATAAACCCTGTTTAAAGTGACAATTATAAAGATTCTTGTCGTTAATTCATGTAGATGTTTAATGGAAGGCAAAAGTAATGTAGAAGGTTCCAAGAAGAGTTTGTTTTGCATTACCTTTGCCTTGCACGTAGTTATTACCTGTTTTATGACGTCAAAGTTTATTCAGTAAGTGGTCGCTTATTTCAGATATTTTACTGAGTATAGACAATGGTTTGCACACGTAGCGACTGTCCTAAGTCTACAAATGTTTGTATATCCGGGCGAGGTTTATGAACAGTCTGTGCACAAGGCCAGCATTAGCCACTGAGTTATTTCTGATAATACTGCAAGCTGTAGCTGAAACCATATTACAATGTGCCCCATAAACAGTTCGTGGCATGATAAACATTTTCGACAATACAGCAATTATTTATGAGTATTGGTCCACCGTCCCATATGGAATACAGCAACATAAAATATGATATTTACATGTACATGTTTACACAAATAATGACAGTCAGCAATTCATGATCGTTCATTTCATAATGTCAAAGGTTCTTAATGTACGTATAAAATTTCTTCAGTAATGCACCACGTACCATTTGACATTAAACCTTTGAATGAGGGAAACGAGTGAACAGCATTATACAAACAGTGTAGCCCCAGACCAGAGGGCTCTTATATGAGCCCTCTGATCAGGGTTTACACTATTTGTCATTCGAATCTTCTCAATAAGTAAACTCTTTCACACTGAACGTACAATGATAGATCAGTCTACTTTGAAAAGAGCTAAGCACTGCACCGACATATTATTTAGCTGAAATCTGAAACAAGTTCAGAGACATTTAGATCTCCTTTGACCGTAAAACCAAACATCAATCAAACTCATCGAAAACGGAAGACATGATGTGACGTCACAGCTGAACCAATTCCTCCAAAGACTATTTTAGACCCAATCTCCTATGGAGCAAATGCTCTATTTATCTCATTGGTTTCAGAAAGGGACTTTTACAGAGGCGTCAATGGCGTCAATATGAGACATTAATAGGTATGATACAAGAGTATGATAAGATATAACGTCACAAAACGCCTTACTGAAAAAATTGTACGTTACAAAACAAGTATACATGTAATTCCGGATATTAAAAAGGGCGGTAGCTTAATGCAGGATAATAGTTATACAGAAAGTTCCTATAGCAGCTTTCTGCATTGCTTTTGCCCTGCATAAAGTAACAATCTGCATTAAGATTCCGATGTTAATAAATTATATGGTCGCATTTGCGAGCCTGTACTGTATTATTCTTAAAACACCAGCAATATTCAATACAGTAAACCCTCTCTATAACGGCCACTAAATCACATCAAGTATTTTGTGTAAAGGCATGTGGCTGCTTAAAGCAAGGTGAAAGTAAAACAGAACGCTCCTATAGGAGCGTTCTGTTTTACTTTCACCTTGCTTTAAGCAGCCACCTACCCTAAATACCAACTAATTAAAACAATTTAGTGGGCTTTATAGAGAGGTTTTACTGTATCTTCAAACCAGCGCTGGTACATGTAAAGAGTTAAGACTCTGATCAGGATTAGTCCGCGTCTACTTTGATAAGATACTCTGATGGGATTCTCTTCATAGTGGTACGGCTCTACTATCACTATACGTAATGAATATTCGTGTAAGGTATAAAGATTTTATGAATAATAATTAGCTGAAGTTCAAAAATTGTAATTAAATGTGTTTTGTCATGATAAATCAGGTATATCGTATTCCATATACCATTATTACTACAGTAGTTTCCGGTCTGGGTCTACACTGTTTACAAAGGCGTACAAAGGCGGTGTTATCAAGTGAAGAAAAAACAAAAGAACGAACACGATGCAATGTCTCATTACGAACTGATTAACTTGGATTACCATTACAAGCTCATCAATGTTGCTGTAATCCCCTGAGTGACCTAACCCTTTCAATACTGAATTTTCTAAGTGGAATCTTTTCGGAACAACAGATAAAGGTGTGTACTCAAATACTAAAATTGTCATTTCTCCACCAAACCCTATGTTGTGACCACTCTTTAGAATCGTCTCTCCACCAAACCCTATGTTGTGACTGACCACTCTTTAGAATCGTCTCGAAGAGACGATTCTAAAGAGTGGTCACAACATAGGGTTTGGTGGAGATTTGAAGAAGTTATTCTTGAAAATGTTTCCATTGGCGCATCTTGTCTGGGCCTCTGGGAATGGTTCAACATTGTTTAACGATAGAATCCAACCAGTATGTACGGGTATAATTTGCGGGAGGATTTTGTATGACAAACAGGGTAGACCCTGATCATATGGCTCGTCTAGGAGCCTCCGATCTCGGTCTACATCGTTTGCAAATGACGCCTAATTCGTTTCGCTGCATTCATTGGGTTAAGCAAGGCTGCCAAAGAACTCACTGGCCTAAGTTCCAGTGTTGATTTAAATGTCAAACATGTCTGGCAAACAAAATATAAAAAGTGTGGCACTTTGGAAACTTTATCTTCCTGTAAACTTATTGCCTGCTTAAACTCTGATCTACTGCAAGTTTTTCCTAATTTACGACTCACACAATTTTTCGAGAACCCAGACAATTTGGACTCTGATGCTATGTACGATCTTTTGTAAGATGATGATCACCTGTTCTGAGAATTCATGGCACTATTTGAAACCATCTGTTTTTATGGAACTTCCCATGGACAAAACCAGGAAACGGGAAAGTATTGATCAATGCAGTCGGAATGTACATGAAGCAGATGGTATGTGTAGCAGAAATAAGGATAATAACGGACATATTGTCATTCCTCTACCAGGAAAATATATTTGTAGAATCAAATGCTGACAACAAACACGATTCTATGCTTCAGGTGTCATGCGCATTATTTGAATCCTGATTAAAAGTAAACTTCCAATTTCTTGTTGCATTTACTTGTAAAATCAGCGGTAGTGATTTTAACAGATTTGCTTGTCACATCAGTGGTGGTGACTTGTCACATCAGCGGTAGTGATTTTAATACATTTTCTCCTACTGGCACATTTTTAAGCCTTTGTAAAGCTCATTCTTTAAAACCATTGTGATAAATAGAGCATTTGCTCCATAGGAGCAAATGTTCTATTTATCACAATGGTTTCAAAACTATGCAATTCTAAAATTCTCCTTTTCTATAGTTAATACTCCTTTCCGGTTAATTAAATCAAAGAGTTTTGGTCTAAAATGGTCTAGGAGGTAATGAGTTAAGATGGAATTTTGGAGCCCATCTATTTTCATGTAGAATGAGGCACAGCGAACAAAGTACTCGTGTAATCCGCTAACATCAACCTCAGAAATAATACAAAGATCGCCATTTTGTCGACCTACTTTCGACATGACGACACTACTTACAGTAAGACATTTTTAATAATTAAAACGTTATAACTTGATTCAGCTTCAAGTTTTTGTCTCACTGGGTGAATATTTTTGTGATTTTGTGCCCAACAGACAATGCAGACATCGTCGGAACAAATCACACATGTACAATGGCTGTATTATAGAAGTAATGTATACGAAGTACTTTTCCGAGCATGCCGGAAATCGCCGAGTACTTAGGATTGCAGTAGATACCGATAACCGATCTTCTACAATGAACATGATATTGGGACCACCAGTCACTTATACATTTCTAATATATCTCGGTGTGTCGAGAAGGCACGCTAGGTGATGGTACAGCAGAAATAAATATACCTTCAAGTGAAACAAAATCGCGTGAACTATAGTCTGGGCTCATAGGAAGTTGGTTATAGGATCTAAAACAGAGATTAAGATGAAACCATTTTTTTCCACGTGAACAAATACTTAGACTAGTGTTACAAAAATGAGTTACTTAAAAGGCTACTCGATGGCACAATAAAACCACTCTAAAACAGATTTTAGGTACATAAGAATTTATATTTTCTTAGGTATGCGGCTGCTTAATGCAGGGCAAAAGTCATGCAGAAAGCTCCCTTTGGAGCTTTCTGCATGACTTTCGCCTTGCATTAAGCTGCCGGCTGTCTTAAAAGACCGGTATTGATACTAATGTAAGTGTCCAGGTAGGGGACATTTACTGTAGTTGTATCTCGTTCAGGTGACAAAGATACAGGATAAGGAGATAATTTCTTTTTTATCGTATTATCTGAACAATTATTTCGCTACGAAAAACATTACGTAAATTATTGTGGATCTAGTGCCATTAAAATTACCTAACGTTTCGATTAATCTTTTGAGAAACACTAGACCAAGCGTCATGGCACAAGCTTTTGAGAAACTATTGACCAAATGCCAAACAGCTTGGATCCTGATCAGAAGCCGAGTTACTCGGAATATCATCTGGGTCTAATTTGTTTGCAAATGCGTCTTTAAGTCGCTGTTGGCAGAATTAGGGTCCATGAGGAAATATATACATATTTTCTTTAATATTTTGGGAAATATATCTTGTTGACCTGCAGAATAGCTTGGTAAACGTTATCAAATGCTTAAGTTTCCAAATAATTTTTCCACCAAGTACCTGTAAAAGGCGTAAACACATAATAGCGAAAATGAACAGTTTTTATTCAGATCCGTTTTGTCTTTCTTGGGATAAGAAACTATTTGTATTTCGCAATGTTCGCGCATGTGTCCTTACTTACAAAACTCATTGATTTCACTAGAAGATGGAAAAGTGGAATATAGTCGAATCAGACGTTAATTGAAGAAAAATGATATTTTCCCCTTTTTTGAAAAGAGATTTTTTAAATCTATACCTACTGAATAATCGTGGGATAAATGGTTATAATGATACATGTGTATATGCAAGGTGGAACATTGCAGCCATTTTAGAGACAAAAGAAAGGGGTCTATTAAAATCCATTAGCAAACAGAGCAGACCCTGATCAGACGGCTCCTACAGGAGCCGTCTGATCTGGGTCTTCTCTGTTTGCAAATGCGCGAAAAGGCGTTTACAGACACTGACCTGGGACAAATCTAACTCATTTCAATTCACCCAAAACCTCTGAGAAACCATCAACGGAGAATCAACCAGCTATGACCCTGTTGAGAAACAGGGTTACTCGGCGTCTTAATTCAAATGCAAGTCAGGTGGCGCTTCAATACTTAGCAGACTAGGGATTAGGTGCCCCATCAGGAGTAACTAAATAGTCCAGAGGCAAATTAACAGCTGTCATTGAATACGGATATAAATGAGATGAAACTAAACACATACGGGCAACAACAAAAATACCCGCACTCTGGACGGAAATTTAGGATCGAATGATGAGTTTTGTAGTATTTTAAAGAAGAGGGAATCACGTATAACAGCGATACATTTTTTCAGTCGTCTCACGATTCTTTTTTAAGGCACCGATCTGACTAACAGATATGCGGTCTTGAATTCTATGTTTTCGCGTTAGCCAGGGTTTCTTTTCATTCTCTAATCCAATTGATTGTACAGTAAAACCTCTCTAATGTGACCACTTAAAAGGGGTATAATTCTGGGTGGTAGAGGCAGGTGGTAGCTTAATGCAAGACAAAAGTAATGCAGAAAGCTCCTAGAGGAGCTTTCTGCATTACTTTTATCCTGCATTAAGCAACCACCTGCTTATAAGGACACCCATGTTTATTCATTAAGTGGTCGCATTAGAGGGGTTCTACTGTATATTGATAAACATAGTAAACCTGTCTATACCGCGACAATTTAAATTTGGCATAAGTCTGGGGTTTTTTTAATCCCCATAAGTACGCATTTCTACGCCTTTGCAAACAGGGTAGACCAAGATCCTAAAGGAACCGTCTGATCAGGGTCTGCTCTGTTTGCTTATGATATAATAAAGATATGATTCTACAGTTTCTGCCATGGCCAAACTTTCCCGAATATTCATGTAGTAAAGGGTTAAGACCGATGGTAGGTTTATCACAAACGTCATGCAGAAATTTCCTTTCAGAGCTTTACTCTGGTCCTGCATTAAGAAACTATATGCCTTTATGGGAGCTTTCTTCATTACTTTTGACCTGAATTAAGCTACCGGCTGCCTTACAGTCACATAATTAGACCTCGTTTTGATGGCCCCTTAAGACATGTTATACTGTAAACTATTCTGGCGAGGACGTGCAAAATTACGAGTAAACACTTGAATAAGTACAGAAACTATATTTGTCCACCAATATTTGGTCCGCGTTGACTGGGTACTGCTTGGTAAGAACTGCCAGGGATGTTTTCTACAGAAGTCGTCTGATCTGGGTTTACTTTGTTTGTAAAGATGTCCAAGATCGTCGTCTATCAGGTTATCCTTTCCCTGATGTAAGCGCAGTTCTACGCATCTGCAAACAGAGTAGACCCAGATCAGACGGCTCCTATAGGAGCCGTCTGATCAGGGTCTGCTCTGTTTGCTTGTGGTTAACCTTTTCGCTGCCAATGCCGGATCTGTGATTACCTATGCAAACAGTTTGGATCCAGATGAGACGCCGAGTAACTCGGCGTCTCATCAGGATCCAAACTGTTTGTTACTGTTACTGTGTTTTTGAAACAAAAATGAAGAAAATAAAAAAAATGAAAATTTGTAGCAGACGACAAAGTTAGCAGACGACAGAGTTTGGCAGCGAAAGGGTTAATATAGATCTGATTTTACAGTTTATGTCTGAGCCAAAATGTCACGTGTTCATATACCATTTTAAAAATAATCTAGTTAATATTCGTGACGTCATTATTTCATACATGAATAATCAATAGGGAAATGATTAAGGTTAAATTATTCTAACTTTCCCCTCATACAAACGATGTTGACGTCTTTGTAAACAAAGTAGATCCAGATCAGTTGGCTCCACTAGAAGTCGTCTTATCAGGGTCTGTCCTGTTTACTTAAGAAATTATAACAGATGTGACTTTACAGTTTCCTCGCCTATAAAGCATCCTGTGTAATATTTCATTACAAAAACACGGGTAATACATTTTCATGACGTCATTTATTCTTATATGAATATTCAACAACGAAGGGGCTAACGAGACTATACGTTTGCAAAAAAGGTCTAAACGATACGATGTTGAAAGATGAGTTTTGTGTTTATTCAATAACCACCTCAGGAAGTTGCGTCTGTTTATTTCATATGCGCATTTCTCAAGGTGCATATTACTGAAATATAATTACCTTCATTTTAAATTTACGCATTTCTAAAGGTGTATATTACTGAAATATAATTACCTTCATTTTAAATTTTAATATGTAATTTACCCATAGCGAGATTTAAATCGATTCCGGTTTCATTAAAAAAACATGGTTTTGTACCGAAGTACCGTATTTCTGTGTTAATCTTGCTATTGTTTATCTTGGCAAGAAGTAAGAGAAGAAGATCTCTGACGTAATGTACCCAATAATACAGTAAAACCTCGCTAATTCAAACACTCATGTAACTATCATTATCGGTCGCTAAGACAGTTTGCAGCTTTACTCGATAAATACACATTTCTAAGCCTTTGCAAACAGAGTATACCCAGATCAGACGGCTCCTACAGGAGCCGCCTGATCAGGGTCTGCTCTGTTTGCTTAAGGTATAATATGGATATTATTCCATGTTTGTCACATGTCAAAATCCCCGTGTCCATTTCGCATTTTAATATTTAATCATGATGTCATTATTTCCGACATGAATATTCATGGAGGAAAGGGTAGGCGGACATGCGGGATAAAAGTGGTGATGCAGGGGTGAAAGTCATGACTTGGTCAAATTAGTATTCTCTTTAAATAAAGTTGTTATTATTATTATTATCCAAAAAGCTCATCTGAGGGCTTTATTCACGACTTTCACTCTGCATTAAGCACCCACCTGTCTAAATAGTTCTTTAGTCTTCTTACTAAATGTTTGTATTAGCGAGGCTTTACAGTTCATCTGTTGGTTTCGAGAAAAAACCGATGTTTAAAACGATAACTGATTAAGTAATTATCATATTCATGAATTTACCCCATGCACACTCATGTACGAACTAATGATAGCATGAATTTTAATTAGATGAATTTTCAAAATGGTACAAAATGTATATGAAAACAGGAATTGTTTTGCCATGACAGAAACTGAATAATTGGATAAATAAACTTCCATAAAGAAAAAATAGAAAACCACGACCAGACGGCCCCTACATGATCCGTCTAATCTGGGTCTACTCTGAAAGTATGTTAGGTAAAGGGTTAAACCTATATTTAATGAATAATAAGATTTATAGTTGTAGCAGCACATAGACACAAATTTATTTTACCATGGCATACAATGTAGAATCATATCGGTATTATACCATAAGCAAACAGAGCAGACCCTGATCAGACGGCTCCTATTCTATGATCTGGGTCTACTCTGTTTGTAGAGGCGTAGAAAGGCGTATTTACGGAGTATAGGGTTAAGTAAATAGAAGAAAAGACATGACATACAAATATGATAAGTTGTAGTAAATTCATTGCAAACTTTAAACCAAATTGTGTTAAATAATTACTTTAATAATGATGAACCAAGCAAAGCATGGCACTTGATCGAATTCAAATAATTATATACATGCAGTCCTATGAAATTAACAACATAACAGGGATTAGTTCACCGAGATGGCCAGCCTATATCATACAGTAGTACCCTGTCCTAAGCGGCTAATCATTTATTGAACATAGTAGTCTTAAATAGCAGGTGGAGGCTTAATGCAGGTCAAACGTAATGGAGAAAGCTCTCTGCATTACTTTTGACCTGCATCAAGCTACCACCTGTCTTACAGACTCATACTTTTTATGGTCGCTTAGGACAGGTTCTACTGTATGGTTTAAACAAAGTACAGATAACAATACATTGATCAGAGTTAACACTTCGCTTGCTGAATTTCAAAATACATTTCTCCTTCTTTACCCATGCCCTGTTGTATAATTACATATATCTTCACTGTCTACAAGTATATCGCTGTACAATCACTGCTGTGGAGTGCACTGGTTGCACAACCAACTAGTAAATAGTGCAGACCCTGATGAGACAGCTCCTACAGGAGCTGTCTCATCTGGGTCTTCACTATTTACAGGTAGGTATATTGACGTGAATAGCAAGCGAAGGGTTAAGATAGTATAACATTGGTACGGTACTGCTGTTGAAACAGAAAGGGCAGAACACCTTTTTGTTTTTATTGTTTCAGTGATGATGCACCAAGTATTTCTGTAACTTTTGTCATAAATATTCAAAAATGGCAATTCCTGCTTTAGTATTCATTGAGTCACATAATTACGTAATTGTACATTGAAGTAAATTAAAGTGAAAAGTAGTCATAAGGTGTATTTCAGAGGAATGTATGTAAGTAGCTTAGAGCATAAATCGGTCATAAATATATGGAAAAAGTACCAGAGAGCGGCGCCTGACTCGATTATATTTCGTGCACACGCAGGTTAACCTTTAACATGCCGAGCGCGAATTTGTGTTAACATTTTCAGAAAGTTTGGATCCAGATCAAATAACAAGTAACTCGATGTTCTATCATGGTCCATACTGTTTGACACCCAGATAATGTATATAAAAAGAAACAGAAGATCACGCTTGATTGGGAGATAGTGCATACAATACTCTCTGCTGATGACGTTTCGCTTGTCAGGTTAAAGGTCAAATAATACCATTGACGCATTTAGCTGTTATCGTCTGGTGTAATTTTCGTCTGGTTTTGAAAAATGCAAGCTATATTCTCTTTCTCTCCAAAAATACAACCTGGATGAGACACTGAGATAATAAAATACAGAAGAGAGTCTCTCTGTAGCGACATCTGAATACTTTACTTAATGAATATTCAAATAAAAATGACTATGAATATTAATAAGCTTAACCCATTTCCCCATAGTCTAATTTTAGATACAGCCTCTTTGAATAAATCTACCGAAAAGGAGCATTAACTAGAGAAAAGGATCTTTTTTTTAGAATTTTGTAGTTTGAAACCATTGTGATAAATAGAGCATTTGCTCCTATAGGAGCAAATGCTCTATTTATCACAATGGTTTCACAAAGTGACTTTTACGGAGTCGTCAAAAGTCGTCAATATTAGGGAGTGGGTTAATTAAAAAAATGCATATTGACAAGAGAATGTTTAGTCAAATCAGAACCTGTCTTTTGACCAGCATTAAGCTACCACCTGCCTTACAGGCCCATAATTATATATTTGATGGCCGCTTAAGACAGGTTCTAATAAAAAAAAATGTAAAGTATTTCTTAGCGATCGGAGAAAAACCCGATCCCAAACTATCTAATCTGGGTCTTCCCTTTCGCAAAGAAGATAAAAGGGGCATCAATGAGGTAAATGGTAAATGAATAAACAAGTAGGGTGATATATTTATTTCAACATAAAATTTGTCGTTTGCAACAATTTTCGTTTATTTACCCTCCCCCCTTCCAAACGACATTACCACACTGCAACCAGAGTAACCTGACGAGACGACAAGTTACTCGGCGTATCAGCTGGATCCAAACTGTGTGGGTAGTTAACCCGTGATGCGACACTGGCAACGAAACTGTTAACCATTTCATTTGTACATATAAAGTAAAATTTTATTATAGTAGAACCCCTCTAATGCGACCACTTAATGAATAAACATGGTGTCTTTATAAGCAGGTGGTTGCTTAATGCAGCACAAAAGTAATGCAGAAAGCTTCTGCATTACTTTGTCCTGAATTAAGCTACCGCCTGCATCAAGCACCCAGAATTATACCTTTTAGAGGTGGTCGCATTAGCGGGGTTTTACTGCATGACCCATAAAACAACACACTGCTTCGATTACAAAGATGTAAAAATAAACATCTCTATCAAGTACAGGGCATCATGGTAGCATTATCATTGTGTTTTTCTATTCTCCTCATTGCACTTGTTAAATTTTGTTGGGTGTTATTTTTTCTTGCGGAAGTATCGCATGTGCCCCATCTGAGTCATTCGGCACGCTTCGTTTAACCTCGTTATATCTTGGGTCTGCTTCCCGCGGCAGGCAGGATAGCTGATTGGTTGCCATGGAGAATAATAAACTAATTTCACCTTGACATAATGCTCTTTGTGACCGACAACCTGTTTCATTATAAATTGCACATTTTATGTTATGAACAATAATATTAAATAACGTGCAATGTTTCTGAATGCACTAAAGGCCAATGTGTAAATGCGTTCAAATTGTTGCCACGATTTTACATTCTGGCAACCAGTAACAATAAAAATTTTTTAAACGACCATGAAAAAGAATTCTAATTGTCGATATTCAAGACAAGTGGAAGCTTAATGCAAGTCAAACATAATGCATACGTTTTCAAAAGAAGCTTTTTGCATTACTAGTTCCCTGCTTTAAGAAAAGACTAGCCACTTTTAAAGCCTTCAATGTCCAAAAAACATACGTCCTTCGGGCGAGACTATAAACCGAGGTCTGATGTACCAGTGCTTTACACTGGGCATCTAAAAGAACAAGAGAAACTCAGTCGATAATAAGAGTAGGGCATCGCGCCCGGGTTTCTCTGTGTCCTCACCCCTCTCTCTGGGGCTTCCAATTAGCCCATAGTGAGCAGAAACGGACGTCAATCAACACAAACAAACAAACATACTGTTTAAACATACCTTGGCCGGGTCGCTTAGTCCAGTAAGTTGTAAAAGTGCGCCAAACATGGCAGAACTACACTACTTAAATCAATTACTCCATGAATATTCATGTAAGAAAATGATAATGTTATAAATATTAATTAGCTGACATTTTATGGTATGTTTTGCCACGGCAACAACTTAGGAATCAGATCTATATTATACTATAAGCAAACAGAGAAGACCTTGATCAGATGGCTCATATAGAAGCATCTGATCTGGGTCTACTCTGTTTGAAAAGGCGTTAAAGGGCCTATTTAAGGAGGAGTAAAGTTAAAGTGAACATCTAATAACTGGCCATAGTTGTTTAATGTAGGTCAAAAGTAATAGATATTTTAACATCAAGTAAAACTCTAAAATAAAGATTAACACAGTATCCCCTAGTGACGTATTTTGCGCATCTATAAAAGTCACTTTATGCAACCATTGTGATAAATAGAGCATTTGCTCCTACAGGAACAAATGCTCTATTTATCACAATGGTTTCAAGCTACAAAATTCTAAATGTTTCCTTTCCTCTAGTTAATGCTCCTTTTCGGTAGATACATTCAAAGAGGCTGGGTCTAAAAATAGAATGAGTTAAAGCAGACGACACATTTTGCAGACGACTGAACATAGCAACCTACAATACGTTTTATTATACATAAACCACTACAGGTCTTGATCTGGTTCAGGTGCATTTGGAACATGTTCTATGGGCAACTCCTTTGGCGTATACGATTAATTAACAATTATTATGTCAAGGCGAACGGTAATCAAGGAAGCTTGTAATCGGAACACATAAATCAAGGAATTATTATTTTTTCCCCCTTTGAATGCCGAATATTCAAAGAGAAATGCTTCACCAGTGTTTAATTGTAGTACATTCAGTAGGCAAGACAATACATTGTTAGTAAATTTGGAATGGCAAACAGTGCAGACCCTGATCAGAGGGCTCCTATAGGAGGCCTCTTATCTGGTTCTATACTCTTTGCTAATGACAGTATATTCGATTCTCGACCATTATCGTGCTGGCTGTTACCACTCAACAATGGATACAGTAATGGCGTCTCGGGTCACTTATGACAATCTGATATGTTTTTTAAACAAGAGTTGACCAAGATCAGTCGCCGCGGCGGATAACAACAACGAACAGAATAACAACAAAGAGAAACAACATATGAATTCAATCATTGTACAGTGCTCCCTCTCTACAACGACACCCTTTGGGATACGAATATTGTATGTGTTGTTCAGAGGGAGTTGTTATAGGGAGGGAATATCAAACATAATTAGCTTGTTTGCAGATCCCCAGATAAGGTGTATTCGAGAACTAAAACCGTTATGCCTCAATCAAACCCTATGTTGTGACCACTCTTTAGAATCGTCACAAAGTGACGATTCTAAAGAGTGGTCACAACATAGGTTTTGATAGAGGCATAAAGAAAATACGATGGAAAAAGTTGTTTCTGGAGCCTTGTTTCGGAAACAGTGACATACGTTGTTGTAAGGAGGGAAGCGTTATTGAGAGGGCCGTTGTAGGGAGGGAGCACTGTATAGTTAATGCAGATAACAGCCTGGAAACAGATATAATTAGGAAGTCAAATGATTAGCTTTGATCTTGACACACTTTGCATTATTCAAAAACGTATGACACAGCTTCAATGTCGGCCGACTGGCGTGCAGTGGTTTCATTGCTAAAGCGATGAGCAAAACGCAAGTTTTTAGTATGCTGAGTAAGATTTCACCGCTAATAACATGTCCTGTTATATTTCTTCAGACATGCAATCTGAAAGACAAACATTATGGATCCTAAACTTAGTTATTCGGTGTCACGTCTGGATCCAAGTTGTCTACAACTGTGATCATAGATTCATGCATGGTGTGCAACAGGTAAAGAAATACATGTACAATAAAAACTCGAATGAAGAATAGATGCATTTTTAGACAGGTGGCTGCTTAATGCGGAGTGAAGACCCGGTAATGAGTTTGTTTTAGCGTTCAAACTATCGGGGTATAGCTGTACTTTAAACACAACATAAATAGACTCCCAATGTCCCCTCTGCGTTGACTAAAGCGCGACAGACAGAAACACATGTCTTCATCTGGCAATGACGATAAATAAAAGATGATTTATGCGTCATGTCTGATTATATATCCACGAGACAATATTCTTGCCAACAATAGATAATCAATTTCTATTGGTTCAAGCTGTTTACGTAATGTCTCTGTAAAATTCAAAATCAATGAACTGCCGTTTCTGAATCATGTTTTTCTCTTCTTACATAATTCGTTATAATGAACGTAATTTAAAATACCATTATATTTTATGTGAATCAATTTCAGAAGCTATTTAACTGTCAAATGGTTCAATAATTATGAGGTTTTGTATAGAAAATATTATCATTTGACGTGTTCTTTCCTCCGAACCGACACAGGAAAATATCGTGGAACAAGCAGAAAAATCTCCATTTCCCTCCTACTGAAACACTTTGACACCTCTGTAAAAGTCATGTTTGAAAACGTTGAGATAAATAGAGCAATTGCTCTGTAGGAGCAAATGCTCTATTTATCACCATGGTTTCAAAACTATATAGTTCTAAAATATTTCCCCCCTAATAAATGCTCTTTTTCAGTAGATTTGTTCAAAGAGCTTGGGTCTAAAAATAGTTTAAGAAGAAATGGGTTAAAGCAGAGGTCAAAGACTGAACAAGTTCAAGTTTCCATTGAAGTTCGTGAACATGATTTTATGTATATCTCTTTGAAATCTGATCCGGTCCAAACCTGTAATCTAGATTTGAGAGATGTTGCAAATAGCACAACGGATCAAATGAAAGAAGATTTGAAAACGTATCAAACTATGAACCCGAACCCTTTGTTAAATATAGAAGCTTTTTGACGCCTTTGCAAACAGTGTAGACCCGGAAAAGAAACTATTGTGAGCCTCGTGATCAGAGGCTGTTGTGTTTGACTTGTGAATTATATACATGTAGATCTTATTATTCAGTTTCTGTCATGGCCAAATCATTATGCATTCGTATACCATAATAATATAAAAAAGATGAAAGATATTCATAGTGTCATTATTTCTTACACGAATATTCGCGAGGTACAGTGCTTCCTCTCTACAACGACACCCTTTGGGATACGAATATTGTATATGTGTTGTTCAGAGGGTGTTGTTATAGGGAGGGAAAATCAAACATAATTAGCTTGTTTACAGATCCCCAGATAAGGTGTATTTCGAGAACTAAAACCGTTATGCCTCCATCAAACCCTATGTTGTGACCACTCTTTAGAATCGTCACAAAGTGACGATTCTAAAGAGCGGTCACAACATAGGGCTTGATGGGGGCATAGGGCTTGATGGGGGCATAAAGAAAATACGATGGAAAACGTTGTTTCTGGAGCCTTGTTGTTTCGGAAACAGTGCCATGTGTTGTTGTAAGGAGGGAATCGTTATTGAGAGGGCCGTTGTAGGGAGGGAGCACTGTAAATGATTTAACCGAGTTTCGGATCAATGCTAAAGCAATTACAGTAGAACCCCTCTAATGCGACCACTTAATGAATAAACATAGGTGTCTTTATAAGCAGGTGGTTGCTTAATGCAGGGCGAAAGTAATACAGAAAGTTTTCTGCATTACTTTTGTCCTGCATTAAGCTACCACCTGTATCTAGCACCCATAATTATACCTCTTTTAGGTGGTCGCATTTACTGTATATAGTTTCACAGACAAACAGAGGCGCGATGCTCAGACATCTCCTACAGGAGCAGTCTGATCTAGGTTACTATGTTTGCGAAGGCATGAACAACGTTTGTATGAAGGAAAGGGTTAAAAAATCGTCTCAGAAATAAATCTGATTGGATCCAGATTCGTTGCCGAGTATTGACGTAGGATTTGGATCAAACCTGTTTTCACATATTATTGTCGAGTTTCCTGTGACACTGTAAAAGGTAGTTAGCCAATCATTAGCGCGCTTTCTTACCCTTGCTGCTCAAATATTGACCTGGTGCAATCTTGACTTCTCATTCGATCAAGGTTTCGAGAAATTAATGACCGACTGTCAAACGGCTTGGATCTTGATAAAACGCCGAATTAATCGGCGTCTCATCATGCTTGATCCAAGTTGTTTGCAAATGCGGTTAGCTGGATAAGGTTTATGGCATATTTATATGCTTCACCAATTGGCTATAAATTAATGATTGGGGAGAGGCTGTGTGTAATTATTTTCTCATAGAGTTAACGCTCGACTCCATGAATGTTCATGTAAGAAATAATGACTTTATGAATATTGATAAGAATTTTTTGTTATAATGACACAGAAACACAGGAAATTTGGCCCTGACAGAAACTGCAGAATCGTATTTGTATTACTTCATAAGCAAACGGAGCAGGCCCTGATCAAATGACTCCTGAAATGAGTCTTCTCTGATTACAAAGGCGTAGAAAGGCGTATTTGTGGAGTAAAGGGTTAATAATAGTTTACCTTTTAAATGTTTAATATTCAAAGTGAGATGGTCCATTAGTGTTTAATTGAATACTGAATATTCAAAATGGGATGGTCCATTAGTGTGTAATTGAATACTGAATATTCAAAATGGGATGGTCCATTAGTGTTTAATTGAATATTGAACATTCATACATGTAATAGGATGGTCTATTAGTGTTTAATTAAATATTCAAAATGGGTTGGTCTATTAGTGTTTAATTGAATACTGACTATTCAAAATGGGATGGACCATTAGTGTTTGAATTGAATGTTGAATATTTAAAGTGGGATGGTACATAAGTGTTTAAAGAGTCCATTCAATATGCAAGACTGAATTTTACAAGAGGATTGTTTTATTAACCAATGATGCAATATCCTAATCAGAGGTTTCATTCGGGAACAAGCTAATCTTGGTCTACACAGTTCGCAAATGTCAGTACACTCCGCATCCGTATTAACAGGGTTAACAATTTCCCTGTTGCATAGTCATGTCAGAAATAATGACGTCATGAATATCAATAAGATTATTTTTATAATGGCATATGAACATTTTGCCTCAGACAGAAGCTGTAGAATCAGATGTATATGGCACCATAAGCAAACAGAACAGACCCTGATCAGACGGCTCCTATAGGAGCCGTCTGATCTTGGTCTACTCTGTTTGGAGATGCGTCAAAATGCTCTTACATAAGGGAAATACAATATGTATATAGGGGTTAATACAAAGTGTTTACTCTACTTACAAGGGCGTGGAAAGGCATGGACAGGAGTTTATCAATTAAATGGTAAATTAATCCAAATCCTATTCCAGGTAAAACAAATACTTCTGGATGACAAGAACAGACTTTAACCCTTTCCTTCATATAAACGTGTTGTTCACGCATTTGCAAACATAGTAGACCCAGATCAGAGGCTTCTATAGGATCCGTCTGATCAGGGTCTACTCTGTTTGCTAATGGAATGTGAGAGATCTGTTTCTTTGCTTTCTAAAATGGTTACACTTTTCAACCTTTCATATTTCGTTAAAAGTTACTATTTTATCAATGAATATTCAGTAGGTATCAAAATTTAGAATATACACAGAACAGGGAAAGGGTTAAATAGCACAGGTCAATACTAACATGTAACCCAAATATAACAGAAAAAATGTCGTCTGCCTTAACGTCTGCTTCATACTTTCTTCCGGTTATTTATACACCAGGTGGAACTACTGACATAACGTCACACTCGGAACACCTCGGCTATTTCTATATTCCGAACTCTGACGGAATACGGCGAGTAGTTGCGATTGCTAACGTCAAATAGTTTGGATCCTGATGAGATAACACGGCGTCTCATACGATACAATGTGTTTGCAAATGTTCATAGAGTCTCACCAAGCAGCTGAAGGGTTAAAATCAAACCTCATGAACTTTTCTACAGCCTATATATTAAGTCTATGTTCGTATGTACAGTAAAACCCCTTTAATGCGACCACCTAAAAAGGTATACTTCTGGGTGCTTGATGCAGGTGGTAGCTTAATGCAGGACAAAAGTAATGCAGAAAACTCCTAGGGGAGCTTTCTGCATTACTTTTGTCCTGCATTAAGCAACCACCTGATTATAAAGACACCCATGTTTATTCATTAGGTGGTCGCATTAGAGGGTTTTTCTGTATATGTATTTATACAGTGGAAACTCGATAGCTCGAATGAGGATAACTCAAACTTCGGATAACTCAAAGTAAAAATTCCAATATTTACAATACAGAATTGTTCTAAGCTATATCACTGTGCATATCTAGAAACACGTGAAAGCTTAATAGAGTTCTAACGTAATGCTGAAAGCTCCTACTCGAGCTTTCAGCATTACTTTCGACTTATATTAAGCAGTGGACTTGAAAAATAGTGCATGTCTCGAACTTCTGTTATGTCGAAGTAATTTGTATGGTCCCTTGAAGTTCGAGATATCGAAGTCCATCTGTATATACAGGCAGTTCCTAAATTAGGTCGACATTGTACCAGTAATTGACCTACATATGTCAATACCCTATCTCTGACCACGATCTGCTCACTAAATTAGCTTTTCATATCCGGCATGATCCCAATTATTTGGAAGTAAAACCATTAAGGAATAGTATATCTTCTAAATATATTATTTTTGAAATATATAGATAACGTATACATGTATTTTTTATCATTCGCACAGCAGGTTCTGTCTAAAGTGACCATATAATGAATAACAATTTTGGTCTTTAAGTACAGAGGGTGATTAATACATGACGATAGCAATGCAGAACGCTTCTACAAGAGCTTTCAGTCATACTTTCCTACTGAGTTTTGCTACCACCTATAAAACCAGAATTATGACTTATTTTGAGAGTCGTTGAAGACAGATTGTACTGTATGTGGTATTGAACAGATGTAATCACTTTGCACATGATTGAACATTGCACTGCTTTCTTTTGAAACGATTCCACTTTCACCATTTTCTTCATATTGACGACTTTTGACGACTCAATAGAAGTCACTTTGTGAAACCATTGTGATAAATAGAGCATTTGCTCTATTTATCACAATGGTTTCAAACTACAAAATTCTAAAAATTTTCCTTTTCTCAAATTAATGCTCCTTTTCGGTAGATTAATTCAAAGAGATTGTATCTAAAAATAGCCTATGAGGTAATGGGTTAAACGTGAGCATAATCTAAGTGTACATCCGCAGTGCAAAAATAATGTCAGCTATATATTGACTATACTTGCTTTTCGATCAAGAATTTCAGAATATATTATCCGAGTGCCAAACAGACTGGGTCCTAATGAAACGCCGAGTTACTCGGCATCTTCTCTGGGTCACAGCTGTTTACAAACGCGAGTCTGGTCGCCAATAGCGGGATACGGTTAAATTGTGATTTATTTTTTCATGTGACTGAAGTATACATTGACGCATTCATTTTTCCGGTCGTTAAAATGTCGGAAGTGAGTAATTTTTTTTGTGGTACGCCAAATTTTGTAATATCGTACAGTCTTATATTTGAATTTACAAAAATATTGTTCTGACTGCCCAATCAGGGCCCAGGCTGTTTGACACCCGATCAATAGCTTTTCGGCGGATTGGGCGAATCGGAAGTCAGTGAACATTTCAGCAAGTAAGATTTTATGCAGACAATATTTTTCAGCATGAAAATAGTTAGTGTTACAGAGTACTTATGTTTAGGAGTTGAACACCAGTATAGACATGATGTCGCACGCAGAATCGCCCACACACATACATGTATATAACAAGGACGCGTATATATCTGTAACAATGAAATGTCACGTGTCAATATCATCAACCCATTCCCTCATAGGTTATTTTTAGATACAGTCTCTTTTAATAAATCTACCGAAAAGGAGCATTTCATAGAGAAAAGGAATATTTTTTAGAATTTTGTAGTTTGAAACCATTGTGGTAAATAGAGCATTTGCCCCTGTAGGAGCAAATGCTCTATTTATCACAATGGTTTCACAAATTAACTTTTACAGAGTCGTCAAAAGTCGTCAATATGAGGGAATGGTATAACCCTTCATGAAAATCCATGCAAGAAATACTGACAATGATATCTATTAGATGATTTGTTTTATAATGGCATAAGAACACAATGATGGAGTTTTGGTCACGTCAGAAACCATTGAATCAGATCTATATTGTTCAACAAGCAAACAAACTAGATCTTGATCAGATGTCTATTACGGCAGCCGTTTGATCTTGGTCTACTCTGTTTGCAAAAACATTAACCCATTCTCTCATGCTGACGCATTTTGACGCCTCTCAAAAAGTCACTTTGTGAAACCAGTTGTGAAAAAAAGAGCATTTTCTCCATAGGAGAACATCCCTGCTCTATATAATAAGTATTTTTTTATTTGATATGTTAAACTAATAAGTTAGAAAATGCTAACAAAAGCTTTAACACATTCCTTCCATTGCTCTATTTATCACATTGGTTTTAAAACTATACAAATAACAATTTCCTTTTCTCTAGTAAATGCTCCTTTTCAGTAGATTTTTTTCAAAGAGGTTGGGTCCAGAATTAGTCTAGGAGGGAAAGGGTTAACCCATTACCTCATAGGCTATTTTTAGACCCAACCTCTTTGAATAAATCTACCGAAAATGAGCATTAACTAGAGAAAAGTAAATTTTTAGAATTTTATAGTTCAAAACCATTGTGATAAATAGAGCATTTGCTCATATAGGAGCGAATGCTCTATTTATCACATTGGTTTCAAAAAGCGACTTCTACAGAGTCGCCAAAAGTCGTCAATATGAGGGGATAGGTTAAGCTTATCAAATATACACTGTATTGGCAATCACCAGTGTCTAGCTAGTAATAAATATAGTAATTAATATAGCTTATAACATTGTAATTAATCTGGCTTATAGCACAGTAATTAACATAGTAATAAATCTAGTTTATAACATAGTAACTAATATAGTCTATATCACAGTAATGAATCTATCTTTCAACGTAGTTATGAATTTAGCTTATAACATGGTAGTTAATCTAGCATATAGCATAGTAATCAATCTAGCCTATATTTTGGCCAGATTGGCTAGATTGGAATAGTTATAGTTTGGAATCTGATTCTACTGTTTCTGTCAAGGCCAACCATTTTTGTGTTCATAATTATGTCATAATGATTATAAACAAACATCTAATCAATATTCATGTACATGTAGATATTAATATGTATATGCATATTCGTCAGATGAAAGGCTAAACATTATTGATCAGGATCCAAACAACTATACATTTGAATAGAAGGAAAATAAAACTATTATATACAGTAGAACCCCTCTAATGCGGCCACTTAATAAATACCCATGGTTGTCTTTATAAGCAGGTGGTTGCTTAATGCAGGGCAAAAGTAATGCTAAGCTCTGCATTACTTTTGTCCTGTATTAAGCTATCACCTGCAACTAGCACCCCGAATTCTACCCCTTTAAGGTGGTTTTAGCGGGGGTTTTACTGTACTTATAATATAAAACGTGCAAATATTTAGAAGATCAGTATTAACGCATTCCTAAAATAAACTTAGTAAGCACTGTTAGAAAAATAAAATAGATGCTTGATACATCTAGAAAATTAGGACAGAAATGAGGCAGGGGATGCTGCCCAAAAGTTCAACACCAGACAGACAAATGAAGTGCGTATGGATATAATTATTGCGAAAATAATATACAGCAAGAATACCTTCTATTGATAAAACTGTGAAAGCATTTTCTACTTGACATTTTCTGCATAACTTTAATCCTGCATTAGGCAACCATCTGCACAAAAAGTATCTAAATTATTCACTACTAGAATTCAGGTTTAAAGGTGTTTTACTGCACGATACACTCTTCTCAGTTGCAGTAACTCTTGTCAACGAGAGGATTGGCCGTAATGTCAAGGTCGACTACAGGATTGAGTGGTCAGTCAAACTTGATGGAGTGGTCACTTGAACCTAGCAGGATGAATACAGAGAACTAGGAAAGCTGATGTACTACATATTAATTACGCACGTTTCCACGCCAGACATTTCGATCCCGTGTCGTGGGCAGATTTTCCTGAATTATGCAAGACTCTATTAGCAAATAGTATTATATCTATCGGCCTAATGATTACTTTATCCTTTCAGTGTAGGAAACACAGCTCTAATGTCCTTTGCAATCCGTGTAGTCCCTAATGAGAGGACTCCTAGAAGAGTTCACCCGTAGGGTCTGCACTGTTGGTCAGGTTACAGTTTTCTTTCAAATCGTAATATTCACGGTTAGCCTGACTTGTCTGAATTTTAGAAGAGTCCATTGGAATAAAATCAGCATTAGAAGTGTTAATTCTACTTCTAATGCTGATAGCATCGTCTGTTGTGGTGTGCAGGTTGAAGGGTCTGCAAGCCTATTCATACGTAGAGAAAGCTTCTGTGTTCATATCCCTATGTTAGTTGACGTTTATATTTGTATTCTGCAACGGTGTGAACCAGAGCTATACAGAAAAAGGTGTGAACCCAAATACTAAAATCGACTTTTCTGCACCAAACCCTATGTTGTGACCACTCTTTAGAATCGTCTCGAAGAGACGATTCTAAAGAGCGGTCACAAAACAGGGTTTGGTGGAGAAATAAAGGAGTTATGCTTGAAAATGTTTAAATTTACGCATATTATCTGACCTCTGTAAAGATGTGTACCCAAATACTAAAGTCGTCATTTCCCCTCCAAACTCTAAATTGCCATTTTACAATTTCTGTAAAATATCCACGAATATTCAAAATAAGAGTAACGTTTTTGAATTTGATTTTTTAATGTCCGTTTGAAATATTAAGCGTTGAAATGGTTAATTGCGGAAGTCTACGACCGATGTAGATGTGACTAGCCGACAACACCGAGGGGCTCCGAGTGAATCTCTATATGGAGCACGCCAATTAAATTATAATGAGGTAACTTTAAATTACTCTCTAACCATTGCTACAAAGAATGCTCTTAGCATGCAATGTGTTACATCAAACAATGTTACACTTCACTGATCAGAGGAACATGTTGATATTTACCCTTTGAATGTGGGACACGCACGACCTGGCAATTGCAAACTGTGATGACCCAGATCAGGGTATGCACTATTTGGCATTCAAAAGTGTATGCATGTCGTACTGAATGGACTCTATAGCTAAACCCTGTTGGACTATTCCACTCTGAAAATTCAGCGTTGAAGGAGTTTAAAATGATGCATTGCATGAAAGTAATAAGCATGGTGGTACCAACACTTCACTGATCCACTCAAGATAGTGGCGATATTCGTGTAGCTCATTATTATAATGTAAAATTTAGAAGAAGTGATTTACTTTATTACAGTAAAACCCCTCTATAATGACCACTTAATTGATATATATGGTGGTCTTTAACAGTAAGTGACTTAATGCAGGACGAAAGTTAGGCAAAAGGCTCCTATAGGAGCTTTTTGCATAACTTTCGTCCTGCATTAAGCTACCACCTGTCCCTGTGAACCAGAATTAGACCTATTTTGGTGTTCGCATAAGAGGGGTTTTACACTATAATCAATCCACGCCTCATTGAGTTATAGGTATAACGGTACAAATCATGAAATCGGCGGCTCTATGTGTTTATATGTAGCTGTGCCGTTAAACCAAACTATATATTTTGCTATGTTTTATATGTATGTAGATCTATGTATGTATTTCCATTTGTCAATTTTATGTGTGAGTTTCTCAATACAATATAATTCAACTCAAACTAAACTCAAACAAACACCAAACAAAATAAATCATGAACTCTTTACGCATTTTAACGTATTGCAGCGTAGACCCAGATCAGTCGACTCCTGTAGGAGATATACAATAGCATGCTAGTTACAAAGTATATGTCATTTATATGTCCCAGTTACCAGGTTAATTCCGTTGCACGGACTGGATTATTGATATATCTATGTATCAGAGGATATGCTATTCCTACAATATCATGCCAGTTACCCAGCATATGTCATTTATATATCCAAGCCACCGATGTTGTTATTCGTTTATCCTCGTTACTGGGCTATGATATTTACATCTCTCAGTTATGTCACAGTTACCCATGAAACGTAATTAATTTGCCACATTTTACGCTACATATGTCAATCATTTTCCCTAGTTATCCAGACTGTGTCATTCTTGTATCACAGCTATCCAAGCCGCAGCATTCATATGTCTCATTTACAGTGGTAAATACGCTATTCCTACCCACTTAACGCGTTTCTTACGCGTTACCTAACCGTTCGTTACCCGTTTCTTAGCCGTTTCGTTAAACGGGTTTCTAACCGTTTGTTTACGCGTATCTTAACGCGTTTCCTAAACGTTTAAGAGCCCGGATGAAAGGGGAGTAATCATGGACGAAGGGGGGGGGGGGGGTTAATCCTTGATATGGCCTTTCTTTGAAATGGGAGACATTCTCATTTACCTGTTGGACACTCCTGATATGTAAAATTAAGATTTCAAAAACATAGTGACAGTAACAAACAGTTTTGATCCCGATGAGATGCCGAGTTACTCGGCGTCTCATCTGGGTCCAAAACCTTTTGCATCTCATCTGGATCCAAACTGTTTGTAAAGGTAATCACAGATCCGACATTGGCAGCGAAAGGGTTAACAGTATTTAAACTTTTAATTCTCGTTTCATTTCCATAAGATCTAGCTAGATCTAGATCTATATTAAAATATAGATATACATTCTCATTGCGTTCATCTATGTGTTGTAAAATGTCTTTTTTGCTACTGTACGTACAGTACCGTAGAAGATATAGTAGAAGTACGTTACAATAGATCTAGATCATATCAATCTATCTTTAAAACTGGAATTTATATTAATCTTAATTGGTCTAAACGTTTGGATTTAACTTTGTGCTGAGCCATAGATCTACAATTATACAAAACATAGTTTTCTTGTATTTTGGAGAAGCTAAAAAACATACTTTCAGATCATTGGACACATTATTTGGTATTTTTATTACGTAATAGTTCGCAACTTTGTTGATAAGAAAGCAGTGGCGTGATCACTGTCAAGACCATTGTCCCCTGCTGAGAAAATAGCTAGGGGATTACTGACCGGCAGCTTTGATCGTATATTTAGGCTGGGTAAATAATAAAGTCTTCAACTAAGACAATTAATTTTATTTTCATGCATTCATAACAATTATAGAGTAAGTATTTTTTAAATATTCGAATGCGGGGAACAAAAGTACAGACATTTGAAAGCAGTGTAAACACAGACAATATAGCTACAAAATCAGGGTGTTGATCAGGGTCTTCACTAGTATTTGCATAGGCCTAATAAAAAATTATCTAGCAAATATAAGCCTGGTAATAGTGAATGGAATATACAGTTAAACAATGATGGGCCATTCCACTTTTAAATTTCGGCATACAAAGGTTTAATCTCCACAAAGTAACAAAATAATAAGAACGTTTTTATAGTTATATGTGAGCATGAAATATGCTTATTTGTTTAAAACGCTTCAGATCTACCTCATAATGATGAAAAAACCTTTGAAAACGTAATAGATTCAGATCAGATTGCTCGCGTGGAAGCCGTTAGATCTTGGGTCTGCATTATTTGCTTATCCCATTACATACACATGGATTTAACACTCTAACGCCTTTGCAAACAGAGTAAACCTAGACATGAAGGCTCTTCTGGGAATGTCGGATCAGGGCCCACTCTGCTTATGAAATTATAGATTAATAGAGTTGACTATATTTTCTACAAATATCAGAAAGGCGTGTGCACTTATACCGTTGTTAAATTCAGCAAGATCTAATAAATACTCATGATGTCATTTTTTCTGACAGAAATATTCAAATCGGAAAGGGTTAAGAAATAGAATAGATCTGAATTATTTTGGTAGGTTTCTTGATTCAAGATCCAAAATTTGGTGGTTTACTTTTTGACAGTTTTTTTTATCTGAAATGTAGAAACCTACTCAAAAAGGACTAATTCTTCAATCCATTTGTTTGATATACAGTGGATATCTGATATTATAGCTTTGTACAAACATATCGTTACCTAAATGAGCAAATCCGGGATTGAACCGCTAAACGTTCGTTGAGTGACGAATCGATTCTTATTTTGGCTAACCCGTTTCATTCGGACTTTTTTGAAAACGGCTATCATCGATAAGATCCGAAATATCCGCATGAAACGGAAAATTTATGCACCTTCCGCAACTTCTTTGGTATAATCGTTTCTTTACGCGTTTAACGCGTGTAAACCGTTTATCGGGTAACCGTTCGTTAACCGTTCGTTAACCGTTCACTACCCGTTTCTTACGCGTAGAAAAACGGGTAAATGGGTAGGAATAGCGTATTTACCACTGTACCTGTGCTGCGTCAGAGGCGTATTTGGGACAATTTAGTGAAGATGTTCTATATATTCTCCGCCAAACCATGTCCTGTTGGTACTCATTTGAAGTACAGTAAAACCTCTCTTAACCGGAATTCTAGTAGATAAGAATTTAGACACTTTTAGGTAGGTGGCTGCTTAATGCAGGGTGAAAGTCATGCAGAAAGCTCCTCTAGGAGCTTTCTGCATGACTTTCACCCTGCATTAAGCTGCCACCTGTCTCCAAGACCGATATTCATACTAAATTTAACGGCCGGTTAAGAGAGGTTTTACTGTAATAGCAACTCAAAATAAGCAGCATTCAAAGCAGCATTCTAATTATGGGTCTGTAAGGCAGGTAGTTGCTAAACGCAGGGCAATAGTAATACAGAAAGCTCCTATAGGAGCTTTCTGCATTACTATTACCCTGCATTAAGCAACCAAATGCGTTTTAAGATTTCCATGTTCAATGAATGAATGACCAAACTAAGACAAGTTATACTGTACTCATAAGATAGGGTTTGACTGGGGCACAAGAGATTTGGATTGTACGAGTGGCGGTTAATATTGGGGCTGTAAATAAGAACATGAAACATAGGCCCGCATCTTGGTCCACTGGTGGTATCATGAAACTCTCACTCCCGGGTTCCATCGGATGAGACTTTAAGATTCGAAGTATCAGTCCTTTACACTGGGCATCTAAAAACAGAAACTCTATCGAAAATAAGAGTAGGACATCGCACCCGGGTTTCTCAATATCCTATCCACCGCTCTCTTTCTCTCTTGGACATCCAAATAGCCCATAGTGAGCAGAAACGGACGTTAATCAACACAAACAGGCGTTGAAACAAGTGCAATATGAAAGAGGGGAATATTTTGCAAAAAGGATAAAAATAAAATGTAAAGATATTGCTCTAGAACAAGGCTTAGAACAAAGGTCCAGCTATATAACGATCCCCGTGGTACAAAATGAATTACAAACACTGAATATCCACACATTGTATCAAATTCAATATATGTCTGTACTTAGCCAAGTATATGTAGTGATGCGATGCTTTTCACTTTTATTGGTGTTACATAAAACGTTTATTTCAAGATACACAATCTTTTACTGGAGAATTAGAAATGAATCATAAAAAATACTCGTTGGCACAAGTAGTCGGCAATACACCTGGGAGATTAATGGATTGTGATTTATCATCGTTGGAATTTCCATGTATCTGTACAGACTGACATTGCCAGCATCTGTTTCTGAGATAGCTTTTTCCGTATTCTACGCTTCGTTTCCCAAATGTCAGCATATGTTTACACTATGGATGGTGATAAACGACCCTGTGACTCAACGAGCTCAATAAAATAACCATTTCACTTGTTGAATATTCATGTAAAAATAATGACATTATAAATATGAGCTTTTATAGTGTCTGTTCTGGCATGACATTGTCCTGTAAATAACGCCGTAAAAATTGTCTAAGTGTCTAATTCATATTCATATAATAATTACTGCTGAAATATTCATGAGGTAAATGGTTGAAAAATAATTTACATATTGTCCATATGCAACATTATGGCCAGGTGTACAGTTCTAGTAGATTTAATGTCAATTGCAAGATCAAAGCAACATGCCCATTAATTTTGTTAGAGTATAAAAATAGCTTTTACACTATAACTAAAGCCTCCTATAGTAGAGTTGGCAAATATGTTTGTAAACAGTGTAAATCCAGATCAATGACAAAGTAACTCTTCGTCTTATTAGGATCCAACATGTTTAACTCTCTGGTCAATTTATAAGAATAAATAGAGTAAAAAGAATTGGGTCAGCCAGCATTTTGTGCGGACGACCAATTTGTTTAGCAATCCAAAGCATACTCGTACCTTGTAAACACCTGGTAAGCCTGGTACGGTCTACATTATGCAAAACGAACGTTTTATTTTTAAAGATTAATGATGATCATTATTGCTTTTATATAGCTAACCATATGTCGGTCCATATGCAGTCGATGTACAACATCTGACAGGTATAAAAACTCTCAGAAATCAGTGATCGAAATCGTAATAGCTTTGTGGATATCTCTCTGTGCCTGACCAAATCACAGCTCTCGCTCAAACAAGCTAGAATAGCGTATTAACATTGAGCTTTATAAATATGCATATAACAAATAATAACACATTGCACATCAATTACTTAAATGTCTACAATGGCATATGAACACATGATTCTATTGTATTGGCTGAAAAACGTAGAATCAGAACTATATCAGTCCATTAGCAAGGAGAACGGACCCTGATCAGACGGCCCCTACAGGAGCCGTCTGATTTGAGTCTTTTCTGTTTGCAAAGGCGACCAAATGTGTAGCTCTCCGGTAAAGGTTTAAGATGCATACTACCGGTATTTAATACGATCTGGATCGAATAGGCGGCAACATGCGTTTGTAAGGGTAAAATGTTAAAAGAAACTTGATGTCTCATATTTGTTTATGTTTTGGCACTGAAGGTACAAACCTGTCGCTCTCTATGTATGGCTACTACGGGTAAACACTGGATGCGGATGGATATATACCTTAGAGGCATCATAACCAGGTATTATAACTGGTATCATAAATTAAACAGCCACACATCCAACATCATTTAAACATGCTTGTAATTATTAATTTGGGTTATTAGAGTATGACTATCAAATCTAAATACCAATCTTTATTGCCCTGTACGAAAGAACCCGGGATGTCCATACTGAAGTTTGGCAATTAACCCAGTAGGTTATAGAGCCACTGAATGGTACAAACAGGCACACGGCATATGTATTGAAATTATTATCAAACTGCATGACCTTAAGACTGTGGGTGCTTTTATATTAATGAGGATATATATTAGTAAATACATACAGTACAGAAGGATTGAACAGGCACTTTTGAAGTAAAGAACACTAGACAAAAAAGAAACATACCATTTTGAAGTAAAGAACACTAGACAAAAAAGAAACATACCATTTTGAAGCAAAGAACACTAGACAAAAAGAAACAGACCATTTTGAAGCAAAGAACACTAGACAAAAAAGAAACATACCATTTTGAAGCAAAGAACATTAGACAAAAAAGAAACATACCATTTTGAAGCAAAGAACACTAGACAAAAAAGAAACATGTAATAGTTCCAAAGCCGGGTCTTTATATATTGTGTGTTAAACATGTTAATAGCTCAGTTATCTACACCATTTGAAAAGCAATAAGGGACATTTGCTCGTTTTGACAGAAAACCCCCAGATTCAAGTGAGGGTGGCTATGACGTGCGTTTTTCTAATACCGATGTTTCATGACGCATTCCTGCAAAACAGATTGATCATATCAGTCCACTCACCCACTTCATCATCTAGCATATCAGTCCATTCACTCACTTCACCATCTAGCATATCAGTCCATTAACTCACTTCATCATCTAGCATATCAGTCCATTAACTCACTTCATCATCTAGCATATCAGTCCATTCACCCACTTCACCATATAGCATGTCAGTCCATTCACTCATTTCATCATCTAGCATATCAATTCACTCACACATCTCATCATATATCAGTCCACTCGTTCACCTAATAACATTTATTGTTTTCATTAGACCCGATAGAATATTTAAATTATTCCCATTTATGCCCATTGTCCCTTAAAAGATCTTAGGACATAGGCAAACAGTGTAAACCTAGACCAGGTGGGCTCCTGAAGGAGTCCTCTGATCAGGGTATACACTGCTTGCTGATACTAGCAAATACGTTGTTTGATGAGATCCCTTAACTCATTACCTCATAGGCTATTTTTAGATACAACCTCTTTGAATAAACCTACCGAAAAGGAGCATTAAGTAAAATTTTAAAATCTTGTAGTTTGAAACCATTGTGATATATAGAGCATTTGCTCCTATAGGAGCAAATGCTCTATTTATCACAATGGTTTCACAAAGTAACTTTTACAGAGTCGTCAAAAGTCGTCAATATGAGGGAATGGGTTAACATGAAATATGGGTGTGTTCCCAACAAAAATGTGGGTGGATATTCCTTCAATAATATGGGCACAAATGGGTTGAAGCTGTCAACAACAAAGCGTGTTCAAGAGAATCGCTTTAATACAAGATGTATCGGGACTAAAATAGCACATTTGAACGGTACAATGCAAGAATGTACTTTATACATCTCATCAATTATTCAATACAATCGTAAATTGTTTTCGTCGATCAAACCATAGTTATAAATGGCATGAACACACAGATTCCTAGTTAGAAGGCATAGAACAACTTTAAAATATGTACAGTGGAACCACGATATCTCGAACTCGCATAACTCGAACTAAAAGTTCGGTCCTTCCAATTTTACAATACAGAATTGCTCTAAAATGTATTACTACGCATATCTAGAAACATATATGACAGCTTAATGTTGGTCTAAAGTAATGCTGAAAGCTCCCATAGGAGCTTTCAGCATTACTTTAGACCTTCATTAAGCTGTAAACTTGAAACATTGTTCAGATTAGAAACCTCGAACTTCCGTTATCTCGAACTAATTTGTATGGTTCCTTAAAGTTCGAGATATCGAAGTTCAGCTGTGACCAAATCACACACTAATTCAGCATCACCATTTATACTTTCTTATAACTGTAAGTGATGTAACGATAATTCATCCTTTTACACTATAGATATGGAACCCTTGTAAACAGAGTAGAGCCAGATCATTCAGATCTGATCAGGATCTGCCCTGTTTGCTTATGATATACTACAGATATGATTCTACTGTTCCCGCCATGACTAGACATTCTTGTTTTTAATTTAGCATCATTGGTAGGGAGAAAGGAGAGACTCATGTGCTTTGATAACAACATTGATAAACAACGGGTAATGTTATCTGTTCTTGAGATTGTTTTTTTCAGCTGACCGATATACTCGTCATTTAGGAATAAGGTACAACTTCTCTAATTCGGAGACTAAAAAAAGTACGAGTGTCGGGGTTTTAACCCTTTCCCTCATATTTTTACGGCTTTTGACGACTATGTAAAAGTCACTTTGTGAAATCAGTGTGATAAATAGAGCATTTGCTCCTATAGGAGCAAATGTTCTATTTATCAAAATGGTTTTTAAACTACAAAATTCTAAATTTTTTCTTTTCTCTAATTAATGCTCCTTTTCGGTAGATTAATTCAAAGAGATTGTATCTAAAAATAGCATATGAGGTAATGGGATAAGACAGGTTACAGTTTAACTCATTCCCTCCTTGAAAATTTTAAGACCCACCCGCTTTGAATAAATCTGCTGAAAAGGAGCGTTAACTACAGAAAAGGAGAATTTTAGAATTGTGTAGTTTATAAACCATTGTGAGAATTTGCTCCTCTTTGCTCTATTTATCACAATGGTTTGAAAATTTGGCTTTTACAGAGGCGCAAAAATGCGTCACAAAGAGGGAATATGTTATTGCAGAGTGAAAGTCGTGCAGAAAGCTCCCATGGAAGTGCCAACAAGTGATTTGCTGAGTAGAAACTCGCAAACTGAGTACCAGCAATATATATGACGAGTAGAAGCCCAAGGAATTAATGAGTACCAGCACGGACCTGTATGTCTCTTTTATGTAGCTCTGATTGAGATTACGGAGAAAATGGGGTTACCTAGCATCATGAATTAACAGTCAACCCTCTTTATTTTTCAAACTTAGTATCAGTGCCTGTCTTAAAGACAGGCGGTAGCTTAATGCAGGATGAAAATCACCCAGAAAACTCCTAAAGGAGCTTTCTGGATGACTTTCACACTGCATTAAGTAGCTACCTGCCTTAAAATCTAAATCTTATTTATCTTATATCCAATAGACGAATTTTTACTGTATCTCACAGCTACAGTGGAAATGAGATGTGCCACATGGGTCATAAAGAATGTGAGATATGGACTTTAATGGTATATGAAAAATTAAATTTTATTGCAGGTTTAACGAAGGTACTCGTATGAGAAATTTCACGCCATTTCTGGTTGTTTCAGATATGCATGCCTGCAGTGCACTATCATGAAGGAAAAAAAGAACGTTATGCTTTGAAGTTTGGACAAAAAACTCCGTTAACTCGCATCGACGCCAACTTCGAACAGATCTAAACATCACAATACAGTAAAACCTCTCTTAACCGGAAGTTAAATTTAGTATAAATATCAGTCTTGGAGACAGGTGACAGTTTAATGCTGGGTGGAAGTCATGCAGAAAGCTCCTAAAGGAGCTTTCTGCATGACTTTCACCCTGCATTAAGCAGTCACCTGCCTAAAATATCTAAATTCTTCTCTTCTAGAATTCCGGTTAAGAGAGGTTTTACTGTAATACTACAGGATCCACAGTTTTGTCTATGGATAGGCAGCACAAACTCAGATGAGAATAGGTTTAGTTGTCCTGTTTGACTCTTTCGCTGCAAAATATTGGAATCAGGAAAACTTGTCGTCTGCTCATTTTTTTTTTAAAAAAAACATAACATAATGTTTTTAGATATCAGCGTGATTTTAGCAATTTTGGTAGAGGGTCACACGAACACTTTTCCTATTAAAGAACGACAGAATTCGTCGGTGAATACTTAAGGGTCTATACAATTCTAGTGTGTTTCCACCTGCAACCCCTTAGAAAACTATTTGATTTGTGCATTCTCGCGTTTGTTTAAGTCGAAGTTTTGGCCCATTGAATAATGAGATCTCACATTATAACCCAGATTTTGTCCTTTAACGTTAAATGGTCGTTTCGGAGAAAAGTTCACATACTGTTTAAATTTTCCTTTGGGAGCTTTCTGCATGACTTTCAACCTGCATTAAGCTTCCACCTTTCTGTAAGACCAGTTTTGATACTAATTTTAACCCTTCGCTTGCTATTTACGTCAATATACCTACCTGTAAATAGTGAAGACCCAGATGAGACAGCTCCTGCAGGAGCTGTCTCATCAGGGTCTCCACTATTTACAAGTTGATTGTGCAACGAGTTGACTCCACAGCAGTGATTGCACAGCGAAATAATTGTAGACAGTGAAGCTATATGTAATTATACCACAGGGCATGGGTAAAGAAGGAGAAATGTATTTTAAAATTCAGCAAGAGAAGGGTTAATGTCCAGTTTAGAGGGGTTTATTGTACATAGTAATGATAGTAGAGTGCGGCAGTAATCAGCTCTGTGTTCAACGATGTAATGGATTTATACGTATGGAAATCAACAAGGGTGAGTTCACTGATACAAGAACAAGATACTAGATTGATACAGTAAAACCTCTCTAAACGGGACACTAAGATTAGTATCAATAACTGCCTTTAACACTTCGCTTGCTATTCACGTCAATATACCTACCTGTAAATAGTGAAGACCCAGATGAGACAGCTCCTGCAGGAGCTGTCTCATCTGGGTCTGCACTATTTACAAGTTGATTGTGCAACCAGTGCACTCCACAGCAGTGATTGCAAAGCTAAATACTTGTACACATTGAATATATGGTAAAGAAGGAGCAATGTATTTTAAAATTCAGCAAGAGAAGGGTTAAGACAAGGTAGCAGCTTAATGCAGGATGAGCGTCATGTTGAACGCTCCAGAAGGAGCTGTACGCATGCCCTTTACCTCGTATTAGGCATTCAAGTGCCTAATACAGTAAAATCCCGCTAATGCGACAACCTAAAAGAGGTATCATTCTAGGTGCTAGATGCAGGTGGTAGCTTAATGCAGGACAAAAGTAATACAGAAAGCTCCTAGAGGAGCTTTCTGTATTACTTTTGTCCAGCATTAAGCAACCACCTGCTTATAAAGACACGCGTGTTTATTCATTAAGTGGTCGCATTAGAGGGGTTCTACTGTAGTTTAGTTTAAAAGATTCTACTGTAATTGTTAGCCCTTATCCCGCTATCAGGGACTTATCCCTTTCCTCCATAAATACGCCTTTCTACGCCTCTGTAATAACCACTTCTTGAAACCATTGTGATAAATAGGGCATTTGCTCCTACAGGAGCAAATGCTTTATTTATCACAATGGTTTCAAACTACAAAATTCTAAAATGTTCCTTTTCTCTAGTAAATGCTCCTTTTGGGTAGATTCATTCAAAGAGGTTCGGTCTAAAAATAGCCTATGGAGGAAAAATGTTAACTCGGCGTCTCATCTGGATCCAAACTGCCAATAGTGTCTCAAAAGCTTGACAGAGTCGAAGTACATGTAGTCGAATTTGTATAAGATCCAAATTTGAACCGACAATAATGTTTGTTTTTTCATAATTAGATAGAGGTTGATAAACGAACCCGAACGGTTTAGCATTATATAAACCTGTGCCATTTGTATCTTGCCCTTTAGAACTTTCAGCCTTGTGGTGACGTTTTATCTCATCTATGTGACGTTTTATCTGCTCTAATGTTATCCACCTTCCGGTGTACAGTATTTAGCACCAGACCCTCTGTCTTCTGTCGAATTGAAGAACAAACCAAACGAAAGTCCGAGAATGCTACAGAACTTTAATCTAATCAGGACATGCAAAACTCGACACAGTAGCCCGTTTAGAAATAAGAGGGTATGCTTCCTACAGTAAATTCTCAGATAACGCGACCCCATAATCTATTAACATATGAGTCTTTAAAAGCAGATAGATGCTTAATGCAGGGTAAAAGTAATGCAGAAAGCTCCTATGGGAGCTTTCTGCATAAGTTTTGTCCTGCATTAAGATACCACCTGTTTCAAAATTCAAGAACTTTAACGTCCTTTGAGAGGTCGTATTACGACACTTTACTCTTATCTTCAGATGTATGTCACGGGGTCCCTTCTAAAAGTCATCGTGTTACCGCCCGGAAAATTACTGAAATAAAGCATTTAGATAGTATTTGTTACGTTCCTTAATGTAGTTTGTCGAAACATTACCGAGTACCAGACGCTTAAATAAATTCAGTCTAGTTTTGTTCACACGCCTTTAACCCTTTACTCCATAGATACGCATGTATTTGCAATTTGCAAATAGTGTAGACCCAGACCAGACGGTTCGTATAGAAGCTACCTGATCAGGGTCTGCTCTGTTTTCTTATGATATAATAACGATCAGATTATAGTTTCTGCCAGGTTAAAACATATTTTGTCAATATAGCCATTGTTAAAACTCATTTAATAAATACGATATCATTATTTCTTAAATGACACTTCGTGGAATTCTCCTTTGGAGTTACTGCAAGCTTCTAAAGTATTCGGAAATTAATTGTGTAGCAACCCGTGCGGATCCTGATCAGAATGTTCCTGCAGGAGCTCTCTAATCTGGGTCTACATTGTTTGCAAAGGACATTAGTGACTCGTGTCACGCACTGAAAGTGTTAAACTTAATAACTGAAGATTTGTAGTCTGATTCAATTTCAAAGAGCAATTTATATTTCTTTTCTTTTATGTATTTAAATAAACACGACCTGGGGGCTTTAGTTTCCGGACGTTTCAATTGGATTTAACATTTACATGTATTCTGTTAACACGGCATTATTTGCAATATTGACTCGCCTCATCGGAGTCTAACCGGTTTGATGCTCGTAGCAACAGATACATACGGAAATCGTTCTTTCTCCACCAAAACCGTATGCTGTTACCACTCTTTAGAATCGTCTCTTCGAGACGATTCTAAAGAGTGGTCACAACATACGGTTTGGTGGAGAAATAAGGAAGCTATTCTTGAAAATACTTTAATGAAGTTATCTAGACCTTATCTAGACGAATTTGATGCAAAACTGGATCCAGATCAACTTTTGGACAGCTATACATTTTTAACGGCAGTATAAAGGCTAAGAATTCCGTTAATGTTATCTAGACGTTGGCCATAAAATTGTAGCTACAATGGTATTGCGTTAAGTCCCAGATCTTTTGCATTGTTGAATTACAAATCGATGCTCGGGGAAATTGCTACACTACCTTAATCCTTTCAACGCTAAGTAAATGTCGTCTGCCAAAAGTGTCGTCTTCTAAAATTTCTTAAGAGTAAGCATCTGCTCCATTTTCGTTTCTATTGAAATATGTACATTGTACTTAGAATATCGACTTGTTTGGATCCTGATGAGATGAGACGTGGTCTCATTTGTATCAAAAGTGTTGCATTGGAAATCAAAATTCGTCGATATTATGCAAATAGTTCATTTCCGATAACAAACAATGACGTCTTTGTGGTATAAAGGAAGTGCGGAGGGGGGGGGGGGGGGTACAAAGAAATCAGGCACAATTCCAATACATATTATATACTTCCGGAAAAGCAAGCTTTGTCTCAAGTGATATACTTGTCCTTATTGTTCTTATCGCAACAAGGCCACTATTCTTAACATTTAGCCTGCTGATCAAATTATTTTTACATATTTTTTCACCTACAAAATCTCAAAAATTTAACCTATAATCAGTTTGTCTGCCAAAATGCCAGCAAGGTGTCAAACAGTTGGGATCCTGATGAGACGCCGAGTTACTTGGCGTCTCGTCTGGATCCAAACTGTTTGCATAGATATTCACTCATTCGTCCATAGCAGGCTAAAAGTTAATCAGGACCCCGAGTCAATAGATTTGAAAAGAATGTGAAATACAAGAGAACCTGTCTTAAGCGGTCATTCATTTATTGAACATAGAAAAAGAAGTTGTATGCTTAACGCGTGGCGGCAAAAGTAATGCAGAAAGTTCCTCTTCATTACTTTTGAGCTGCATTAAGCTGTCACCAGCCATTACATACCCATAGTTAGATCTCTTTGGATGGCCGCTTACGACAGGTTCAACTGAGCAGCGGGAGAGAAGCATTTCATAGAAGATTACAGGTAAACTGGCATATCGATGTTAATACTTGCAGTATAACCTTTCTAAAGTGACCTCTTCGTTAACAAACGTAAATGTCTTTAAAAGCAGGTGGTTGCTTAATGCAGGACGAAAGTAATGCAGAAAGCTCCAGTAGGAGCTTTCTGCATATCTTTCGTATTGCATTAAGCTACCACTTCTTTTTAAGACTCAGAATTAGCACTCTGCCTAGTGGCCGCATTAGAGGAGTTTAACTGTATTCTGTTTTCTGTACTATAGTGTCTTAAAAAACACCGTCAATCTCTTTGAACCCTTTACTCAATGAATTAGATGACTATTAATTAGATGATTTATTTATAATGGCATATGCACACAGACACTGTTGGCCATGGCAGAAATTGTAGAATCAGATCTATATTACATCATAAGCAAATACATTGTACACAATACGTCATTTCTCTACCAAACCCTGTGTTGTGACCACTCATTACAATTGTCTCTTTGAGAATATTCTAAAGAGTGGTCACAACATAGGGTTTGGTGGAGAAATAAAGGAGTTATCCTTGAAACTGTTTTAATTTACTCGTCTTATCTGGACCTCTGATCGTTGTGGCTACTCATTAGTGCCATCTCTTTGAGACACTATTGATGAGTAGCTACACCAACGGTTTTGATAGAGAAATACCTGTTGCATCTAAAACATAATTATTACATATGTATATGATGCTCTCATGTGTACATGTATAGCACTTAGGATAACGTTCAAACGTCACGTGATGTTGGGGGGGGGGGGGGGGCTTTATATGGATCCAAACTGGTTGCAAAGAAATCACGCTTTCTTCAAGCAAAGGTAAATAGTGAAAACAATTTAATAATTTAGGGAGTTGAGAGAAAGTAGTCTGCGGATTTATTCGGCATACCCTAAAAGGATATGTAATTCAATTACCGCTTGTGCTACTGAGCTATTTTTGTTGATAGAAAATTGGAATTGTACAGGAACTGATTTAGAAGAGTGTTTAATGGCCGTTTGTCTGGAGCAAAATGGAAAGTTTACAATCACTTGGGACGTGGATTTCTTCCGAGAATTACAAACAAACGGTTTATTGCCCCTAAAATCTAAATAGAAAGTACTCTGATATGAGTCGTTAAAAGTTTCACATTTATACGGAATGGAAGAATCACTAAACGTTATATATACAGTAGGGACTCTATAAAGGAGTTTACTTAATGTACAAACATGGACGTATTTGAGAGTAGGTGGTTTCTAAATCCATTCCCTCATATAGACGACTTCTGAAGATTCTGCAAAAGTCACTTTGTGAAACCATTGTGATAAATAGAGCATTTGCTCCTATAGGAGCAAATGCTCTATTTATCACAATGGTTTCAAACTACACAATTCTGAAATTTTCCTTTTCTCTAGTTAATGTTCCTTTTTGGTAGATTTATTCAAAGAGGTTGGATCTAAAATAGCCTATGAGGTAAAGGGATAATGCAGAACGAAATTTATGGGAGCTTTCTGCATAAATTTCGTTCTGCATTAAGCTATCACCTTTAAGATACAGAATCCGACATCTGTTTTGTTGGCGACATTGAATATTTTACTTAACAAATGGAGTTTGAATTACTGGTGTTTTAAGACAATAGTATAATGCAAATTTTATCCAATAAAATACAACTACTATATATGGAAAACATTTTATGCAGCGGAAATAGAGAATGAAGACTGATTCAATGAAGCACTTAGCTGACTACATGTATGAATACGGCGTAATATTAACCATTGGAACATAAAGTCACTTTCTTCAGAATCAAACAAAAGTTTAATACAGGGAGCATTAAGCAGCCATCTGTCTTAATGTATCTAAATTGTTGTCTTCTAGATTTCTGCTTTAGAGTTTTCTAATGTATCCTCAAGTATTCTTATGACATAAAGACCTAATCATTTAGCATGTTAGTATCTATTACACTCTATCCACATAAAACTCTAAAAAAACAAGCAGTGCAGATCTTAATCAGATACTTGTGTCAAGGATGCATTGGCAGGTCTTGGTTAACATTTGTCTTCAAAGCCCAGCTGTATGTATTCGCCTGGCATGAGAATCTACTTACAACAGGTGGTAGCTTAATGCAGAGAAAATGTTATGCAGGAAGCTCCTATGGGAAATTTCTGCGTTAGTTTTACCCTGTATTAACCCCTAGTCAGCCTCCCAAACTCGGATTTGTTATACAGTTTTACTTTCCTTTGGGTCTTTAAAACATTTGAGAAACTACTGACCGAGTGTCAAACAGCTTGGATCCTGATGAGACGCCGAGTTACTCGGCGTCTCATCTGGATCCAAGCTGTTTGCAAATGTTAGCCAGGTCGCGCTTGGCGTTATAAGGGTTTAAGCAACCAGCTGCAGTTACAGACTTCTGTGTTTAATAAATTATGTGGCTGCATTAGCGAGACAGTACTGTAGGAAGCATACTCTCTTATTTCTAAAAGCAAACACAAACGGAATCAATAACATAGTTCTGCTATTATATTGGTAATTTTGGTCTTTGTTTTTTGTTAGGGAAATTGATAAATCAATCATGTGTGCCGTATTATGAGAGCGGATGCCATAAATTGTTTCATTTGATCTATCGTTCTGTTCTTTTCAGACCCTAAGGACGATTTTTTGCTGGACTTTTCGTATTGGAATTGTGCCTGATTTCCTTGAACCCCCCTCCCCCCCCCCCCCCCCCCCCACACACACACAATTCCTTTATACCACAAAGACGTCATTGTTTGTTATCGGAAATGAACTATTTGCATAATATCGACGAATTTTGATTTCCAATGCAACACTTTTGATACAGATTAGACCACGTCTCATCAGGATCCAAACAAGTCGATATTCTAAGTACAATGTACATATTTCAATAGAAATGGAAATGGAGAAAATGCTACATTATCTGCAGACGTCACAGTTTAGGGAGACTATGCATACATACATGTATGAGATAGCTTCGGTACTGGCGATTCATAACACATTTCCGATAGATATGTCCATGCTCCTTAACGTCCTGCGATCCAGTGCATTGAACGTAGACAGACATAGTGGATCTGTTGCGAGTTGTCTTTTAAGATCACATGTTCCTAAACGAACCTTAGAAAATGTCATTAAGCGAACCTTGGCGAGCTTAATAACATTTTCTTGGTGAGTTTAGGAATATGTGATCTTAAAAGACAACGAGCATCAGATTCTATTTCTCACATAACAAAAAAATGTATTTTCGCCGTGTAATGACATGTAAACATCGGTTTCCATGGTTTGACGTCATATATAACGTTTGCCGTCATATACATGTATACAGTAGAACCCCTCTAATGCGACCACTTAACGAATAACAATACATGTAGCTGCTTTTCTAAGCATGTGGTTGCTTAATGCAGGACGAAAGTAATGCAGAAAGCTCCTATAGGAGCTTTCTGTATAACCTTCGTCCTGCATTAAGCTACCACCTGCCTCTACCACCCAGAATTATGTCTATTTTTGGTGGTCGCATTAGAGGGGTTTTACTGTATTCTAAAGTGATCTTACACGTGTTACAGATTAGAGAATCTTAACCCGTTGTTCTAACTCGGAGATAAGGGAAGGTATGTGAGAAAGTGTATACCCATATCAGGGGTCGGGGTTGAAGGGGTCCAGCTGGGTCTGTAGTGTTTGTCATACCAATCAATGTTTTTCATCGGCATACATTCATTGTGAAAGAACCCCTTTCATGAAAACATGGCAGGGTTCGAGCTTTTAATTTGGACTAAGTTAATAATAAGAAATGATAAAAATGTAAAAAGTTAATTATTTACGTGATGGCGATGTCTCTTCAAGCAGAGTAGACTCAAATCAGGGTTTGCTATGATTTGCTTATGAAATAGCATATGTCTGGTTCTACGGGTTCTATGATGACCAAACATCATGCGCTCAAATGTAATTTAACAGTTTCCTCCATAAATACGTTTTTCTACGCCTCTATAATAATCACTTCTTGAAACCATTTTGATAAATAGAGCATTTGCTCCCTAGGAGCTTAAAGCAAGGTGAAAGTAAAACAGAACGCTCCTGTAGGAGCGTTCTGTTTTACATTCACCTTGCTTTAAGCAGCCACCTGCCTTTAACACAAAATACTTGATGTAATTTAGTGGCCGTTATAGAGAGGTTTTACTGTATTTATCAAAATGGTTTCAATACTAAACGATTCTACTTTTTTTCTTTCCTCTAGTAAATGCTCCTTTTCGGTAGAATTATTCAAAGAGGTAAGATCTAAAAATAGCCTATGAGGTAATGGGTAATAAATATCCAGGATGTCATGATTTAACGAGGCAATGAGATTAAAGGGTAAATATTTCATATTGGAGACTGTCTGGTGCGCGTGACGCACAAGCACGATGTTACATGTATCGATTGTCACTATGTTTCACAAACATACCGGGTTAATAACAATTAGAGAACATTAAATAATCATTAACGCGCGTGGAAAACCCTGCACGTTGCACGTTGTTTTGAAAATGCACAATGCATAATACCACATGAAGTTCGTGTGACGAGGAACTAAGAACTGAGTCACTGATTAACGCCTTCGCTGCCAAATATTGTCGTCTGCAAATATTGTCGTCTGCAAGTTTGTTACATCTGCAAAATATGTCGTCTGGTTCACTTTTCGTTTTTCCTTTTTCTTTCAAAAGCATTATTACTGTAACAAACAGTTTTGATTCTGATGAGATGCCGAGTTACTCGGTAATCACTAGGTAATCACAGATGCGACATTGACAACGAAAGAGTTAACCCTTCGCTTGCTGAATTTTAAAATACATGTCTCTTTCTTTACCCATGCCCTGTTGTATAATTACATATATCTTCACTGTGTACGAGTATTTCGCTGTGCAATCACTGCTGTGGAGTGCACTGGTTGCACAATCAACTTGTAAATAGTGAAGACCCTGATGAGACACTCCTGCAGGAGCTGTCTCATCTGGGTCTGCACTATTTACAGGTAGGTATATTGACGTGGATAGCAAGAGAAGGGTTAAAACAATGAACACAGTGACGTGTGATAGCGACAGCGGTGATTCACATCGGGCCAGATGTTGCAACAGGCATTGATTTTATTTCAAATAATCCTCAAAGTGTCTTCAATGTTTAACAATCCTACTAATCATGACTTGTGCTAGCAAATAGCTTGGATCAGATGTCTCTTCAGGATCCAAGCTGTATGTCATTATGTCTACATGTATCATTTTTTAAAAGCGTGGAGTTTAGGCTGACGTAATCTGTTTTCAACTTTGTGATTCATCACGACCAATAAATTATCTTTTCCTATAACAGTACTCATGCAAACAATACAGATACAGACCAAGATAGGAGAGCTCCATCGGGATGTGGGTCTACATGGTTTGTTTTACCAAAAGGTTTGAAAGGCACGCGTGCCAGCATTTATTTTAAAAGCATTTAAGGAGAGCGAAAAAGTGGTCGCTGAATGAAACTTAAAACGAATTCAAAATGCATAAAGTAAAACTCGATACTACGAACGCTCAAATACGTACCGTTATTGATCTTTAACACAGGTGGTAGCTTAATGCAGGGTGAAAGTCAGACAGAAAGCTCCTCTAGGGAGCTTTCTGCTTGACTTTCACCCTGCAATAAGCAGCCACCTGTCTACAAAGACAAATTCTTAATAGTTTTTACTGTATTTGGATAAGCTTACTTACATGTAACCCATTTGCCCCCACGATTCCATATATGAGAGTAGGCAAACAATGTAGATGATCAGACGCCGCATAATGCGGCGTCTGATCAGAGTCTACACTGTTTGCTGATAGGAAATTCAATATAAAACAAAACAAAAAACAGACTAGTCAAATATATAAGCATGGAAGAATCCATTGGGAGCAAATGGGTTAAAATTCAGATTAATACATTTCAAAGTCAGTTGTTCAGCTATGTTTGCAACTATTCACTACAGTAAATCCTCTCTTAACCACAGTATCCAAAAAATCACAATACTGCATGCTCTTTAAGACAGATGACCGCTGAATTTCGGACATACAGCTCCGAAAGGAGCTTTCTGTGTGACTTACAACCTGTATTAACCCTTTAGCTGCCAAACTCTGTCGTCTGCTAACTTTGTCGTCTGCTACAAATTTTCATTCTTTTGATTTCTTCATTTTTGTTTCAAAAGCATAGTAACAGTAACAAACAGTTACTCGGCGTCTCATCTGGATCCAAACTGTTTGCATAGGTAATCACAGATCCGGCATTGGCAGCGAAAGGGTTAAGTATCCACGAACCTAGAGCAAGATCCTAACAATCCAGTTTATAGGGGCTTAGTGTATAAGGTTTACCAGGAAATATTACGCAAACCTCATGAATGCAAACTGCCTCATATGAGTAAGATGCACTTATGAATCACAATAGGCAGTTCCGTTACCAATGCACAGTCATATAGTAGGATATAACTGATATAATAATTCAGAGAAATAGATAAGTCGCATACATTAAAACGTTTTTAACATTGGCTCGTTTATTCCTCCATCAAACCCCATGCTATGACTACTAGCTGGAATCGTCTCGAAGAGACGAGAGTAAAGAGTAGTCACAACATTGGGTTTGGTGGAGAAATGACCACTTTATTACTTGAATACGAGCCTTTAGCTATTGCTTTCGAAGAGACTATTCCAAAGCGTGGTCAATGAGCAGGGTTTGGAGGAGAAATGACAATTTTAGTACTTGAGTACGCAGGTTTATCTTACAGTGGTAGGTGACAGATACAGTGGTATGTGACAGACACAAATCAGATATACACATACATTTTAAATAAAAGCATCCAAAATAACTCTACTTTATCTTGGGTTTCCATGACAAGTGTTACCTTAATGCAGGACAAAAGTTATGCAGAAAGCTCCTCTAGGAGCTTTCTGCATAACTTTTGTCCTGCATTAAGCTACCACCTGTACTTATGGACCCCGTCTATATTCATGATATACGTATAGTCGTTATATGCAGTTTTTATTGTATATGTAAACATTCATCACTATACTGGCAAATGTGTGATATCCAAATGTGTGATATCCAAATGTGTGATATCCAAATGTGTGATATCCAATGCAAATAGACTGGATCCAGTTGTAGCTTTGAGTAACTTGGCGCCTCATCAGGATTTAGCATTGCAGCAGACGACACTATTTGCAGACGACATTTGCACACTTATAGTTGTGTTGCAGCTGTAATATCTAATGATTTCATATACATTGTACACATATGATGGTGATGGTTCGCAATTTAAATTATTGCATATTTTGTCGACGGCATTTATGAGTTGTGTATAGAAACAACTGGTGCGATTGTGTATAGAAACAACTGGTGCGATATAATACCAGTACAAGGCCAATACACTTACTGAGTGTTAAAACATCATAGTTAATTATATATTAACCCTTCTCTTGCTGAATTTTAAAATACATGTATCCTTCTTTACCCATGCCCTGTTGTATAATTACACATATCTTCACTCGGTACAAGTATTTCGCTGTGAAATCACTGCTGTGGAGTGCACTGGTTGTACACTCAACGTGTAAATAGTGCAGACCCTGATGAGACAGCTCCTGCAGGAGCTGTCTCGTCTGGGTCTTCACTATTTACAGGTAGGTATATTGACGTGAATAGAAAAGCGAAGGGTTAACAGTAGTGTCCATCCAGAATTAAAAGGGTACGAATGTGCGAGGCGATTTTGATTGCTAAACATAGCAGGCCCTGATCAGAGGACTTCTCTTAGCAGCCCTCTGACCTTGGTCTAAATTGTTTGCAGATTCTGGTAAACACATTTCCCAAATTTAAAGGGTTATGATTCTTGAGCGTTTGGCTTTTCAACAGCTCGAAGGCATAGCAATAATAATTACCATAAATATCAAACTCTCTTCATTCATCGCACAATTATAAACTATTTAAGTCTAGAGCTGTATGATGGAGAAAACTCAATTAAGGGCGTTTGCCAAATGTTTTAATGTTTATTTACTGCCATTTGTTTATTTGTTTAGAGTAATAATACATATTTCGCAGCAGAGAGGGGTACAGTAAACCCTTCTAAACCGGAATTTAATAAAGAAATATTTATATATCTCTTAGGTCTTTTCAGGTAGGTGACTGTTTAATACAGGGTGACTGCCATGCAGATACATGTAGCCCCCAAAGGAACTTTCTGTATGACTTCCAACCTGTATTTAACTGCCAACTGTCTGAAATAACGGCACTGGTACTAATTTTAAGTTCTGGTTTAGAGGGATTTCACTGTTAATTGCCTTGCATACCTGGTGCACATACATTTTGAAGCACGTTTGTTGTAACGATTCATAGTTCTGTATGTTCTTGTTAGTTAACTATTTCCACGGTAACAACGAATACTTGGTGACATTGCAAACACACTGGATCCAGATGAGAAGCCGAGAAAACGTACATATAACCAGAATCAAAACTGTTTGATACACTGGTACTTATGTTCGAAAATAAAAAGAAGAAAACATTCTTTCAGAGTTGAAAAAAGATGACGGTTTTGGCCAGCGGCAGTCATTCTATATTTAAAGGGTTGTGCTATTGGCTCATATTGTTGGTGGGGTCTGTTTTTTACATTCACTGTACTACGAGCAAGCTCTTGACGGCCCCTTAGGATTCTAATAACCCAGAACACATAGACACATTGTTATAATACCAACAATCAGGTCTTCGAACAAAGTCAAGTATCCCGATATCTGATCTACTACTTTCACGATTTTTGAACTAAGGAAAATTATTTTTCGAAATTCAAACAGATGATTTGTTTGACACAGACATGAAATTACAGCTCATGAAAGGAGTGGATGATGGATGGGGGCGTGCTCAGTGAGTGAAAAGACTACTAAGAGAAGTTCGCGGCATATATTGTATCCGTTAGTTTGCCGAGAGTGCGCGTTGTGCTAATGTAAATCAATATATATTTATATTGTATATATTTTGCATAAATCAAAAGTGTAACAATAATTATGATTAAAGAGGTGTACACGTCACTTTACCTCGTGAATATTTATATAAGAATAATGACATCATGAATATTTATTAGCTGAACATTTATGACGGTGCATGAAAACTGGATGTTTTTTATGTTGGCAGGAGCTGTAGTACCACACCTTCCATTACATGTAGTAAAGAGAGCAGACCCTGATCAGACGACTTCTACAGGAGCTGTCTGATCTTGGTCTACAGTATTTGCAAGTGTATTAAAATGTGTGAAAAGATGCTTATACCAAGTAAAGGATTAACCTTTCTCTTGCTGAATTTTAAAACACATTTCTCCTTCTTTACCCATGCCCTGTTGTATAATTACATATATATTCACTGTGTACAAGTATTTCGCTGTGTAATCACTGCTGTGGAGCGCACTGGTTGCACAATCAACTTGTAAATAGTGCAGACCCTGATGAGACAGCTCCTGCAGGAGCTGTCTCATCTGGGTCTTCACTATTTACAGGTAAGTATATTGACGTGAATAGCAAGCGAAGGGTTAACAATGGGAAATGGCTTTTCAATAGCGAGCGCCGCTTTATGAGGTAGGTGCCTCAGATTCAATAAATCAGAGAAATATTTATAAGTTATGATGCTTTATGTTAACTCTGCTCGTGCTTTGCGCGACCTGACTCGCATTTGCAAACAGCTGTGATCTAGATCAGACATCGAGTAACTTAGGGTCTAATCAGGATCCAAGCTGTTTGACACTCGGTCGATAGTTTCTTAAATGATTGTACCAATTGGATGCAAGTAAAAATTGTGACAGGTAAGGATTTTAGTAAACTTTCATTTATAGCATAAGAAGGGCTAACCTTTACAACGCTGAAGTACCAAATGGAATATTCCAAATTTCAAACAGGCCGAGCATATTGTGAATATTTAGGGTTTTTCCAAAGAAAAGTGTAATATGACAAACAGTACAGACCCAGATAAGACGGCTCCTCTAGGGGCCGTCTCATCTAGGTCTACACTGTTTGCAAAGGACATTAGTGACTCGTGTACCGCACTGTAATGGTTAAGGCTTATCCTGCTAAAATACGTCCGATATTGAACACGTACAACATATATGATCTTGATCTGACCATATCTATTCAGAACATATCAGGTATTTAACTCATGGAATTTTAAAGCATTTGCAAACAGAGCTGACAAGGATCAGACAGATCACGTAGGAGCCGTCTGATCAGGGTCTTCTATGCTTATCAAAATTCAAAAGATCTGACTCTACAGTTTCTACCAATACCAAAATTCCATGTGTATATAGATCTATGTCATAATAAAAACTCACGTAGCCAATATTCACGAGGTCATTATTTCTTACATGGGCATTCTACAGGGAAATATAGGCATTCTACAGGGACATATAGGCATTCTACAGGGAAAGATGGGCATTCAACAGGGAAAAGGTTAACATACTTAACTGATATATTCATTCACATCTTACTTACATATGTAAGCTAGCAGACGTTACGTAGATGGTTATTGAAGCATATTCAACGTTAATTATATCTGAACCTCTTGCGGGTCACGTGCTTTAAACTCGTTGCGGTTGCACTCATGTGGCGCGCTGCTTAACTAGGTGCAGTAAAATATCTCGTCTGCTTATAAATATGTCGTCTGCTTCAAAACGCTGGCTCTGAAGTAGACTTTTCTCGATACAACTAATTTTCTAAGACTTGGTTGTTTATTTTATAATATTATTGATGTGTAACAAATATATCTTAGAAATCTAGAGCTTTCTTGGAAATGTTAAGAATGTTGTACCAGCAGCTGAATGTAACTCACACGTGCTGGCTTTTTGTACTCAAGATTTCGTCTGCAACAACTGTCGTCTGCTTCAGTTCTTAAAATAAAATATTTCTCACATTTTTTGCAAAACATATGGTCAAAGTGTCAAACAGTTTGGATACAGATGAGACGCCGCATTATGCGGCGTCTCAACTGGATACAAACTGTTTGCATAGGTTCGTACGGTTTCGCCCCCACCGTGCAAAGAAAGTTAGAATAGTTTATGTATAAAACATATACAGTTTCTCCTTACCCTTTACTCCGCGAATATTCATGTAAGAAATAGTGACATTTTTAATATCATTTAGATTAATTGTTATAATAGCACCTAGACACTGGAATCTTTGGCCATGACAGAAACTGTAGAATAATATTTTTTATATTATATCATAAGCAAACAGAGCAGACCCTGATCAGACGGCTCCTACATGAGCTGTCTGATCTGGGTCTACTTTGTTTGCAAATGCGTAGAAATGTGTATTTATGGAGTTAAGGATTAAGTCCTTACCCCATGAGCATCTAGGCATTGGTTGATCACATCATTAATATTCATTAAACTGAGTTTTAGGCTATTTTTAGATCCAACCTCTTTAACTATATCTACCAAAAAGGAACATTTACAAGATAAAAGGATTTTTTTAGAATTATGTAGTATTGAAACCATTGTGGCAAACACAATTTTGCTCTATTTGCCACAATGGTTTCAAAAGGTGACTTTTACAGAGGCGTAGAAAAGGCGTATTTATGGAGGAAAGGGTTAAAAGGGAAGTGCTGGTTTAGACAAAAATTGATGGATCAGATCTATATAAATTCACAAGCTAATAGAGTCGACCCTGATCATACAGCTTGTATAGGATATGGACCACTCTGTTTACATTGGAATGTTCTGGGTCTGCTGTATGCAAAGGATTTGCTGTGAGTGAAAGGGTTAAACACAAACGAAAAAAAAACCCTTGTTAGTAAAACCAGACGACATTTCAAGCAGTCGGCAGTTTGCCCAGCACGCTGGGGGACAGAGAGAGAGAGTCACAATAATGTGTGAACATGCTTAATTAATTTCCAGACAGACAACGTGCGTTTGACATGTTATTCCATGATTAGTAGATGGCATTGTCTAAATTGAAATGAATGTTGGGTATGTTGTTGCACTATCTAAAATTGCGGCCAAACAAACGCGGAAGTGAAATGAATTTATGCACATCTATTATGTCTCAAGTACATAAGAGGCCCTCAGATATACATTAGGGCACATATTGTGGCCAGCGAATTATTCCTTAACCTTTTCAATGCTGAATTATCAAATGGACTTTACCAAAAATCAAACCGGTCAAGCTTATGGTGAATATTTAGGGATTTTGCTAAAGAAAAGTGTAACATGGCAAACAGTGCAGACCCTGATGAGAGGGCTCCTCTAGGAGCCCTCTCATCTGGGTCTACACTGTTTGCAAAACGACACTAGTGACACATTTCCCGCAACGAAGGGGTTAACCTGTAAGCCTGCTGCGTAAATTGATTTTAAACAAATTTTCATAATTCTTAAACATCAAGCTATGACTGTTTGGTATACAACATGCAAACGGAGTGTCAAACAGTTTAGATCCTGATGAGACACCGAGTTACTCAGTCTCTCATCTCGATCCAAATTACATGTAGTTGCATAGGTAATTACTCATCCGACCAAAGGAGGCTAAAGGATTTAAACAATACGAAAAAGAATACTACTTTCTTTTATTGCGTAAAACGATTGAGGGTTTAGTGCATGCGGGCAAATTAATGCAGAGGTCCAGAAAAGATACGTAAATTAAAACAATTTCAAAAATAACGTCTTTATTTCTCTACCAAACCCTATGTTGTAACCACTTTTTAGAATCGTCTTTAACCCATTCCCTCATATTAACGCCTGTTGGTGCCTCTGTTAAAGTCACTTTTTGAAACCATTGTGAGGAGCAAATGTTCCATTTATCACAATGGTTCCAAAACTACACAATTCTAAAATTTTCCTTTTCCCTAGTAAATGCTCCTTTTCGGTAGATTTATTCAAAGAGGTGTGGTCTAAAAATAGTATATGGGGTAAAAATGTTACGTATTCGGGTACGCATATTTATGTGTTGCTCTGCGACCTTTACATACCGTTCCGATTCATATGAAACACCAAGTAATTCAGGAAACGCAACCGAATCCAATTTGTTTGGCACTTTAATCGAACTTGTGGAGAGAAATACAAGATATATCTCAAGTTAATATAAGGACAGAGTATGCCAAACGTTCTGATGTATGCGTAAGAATGTAGAACTGTTGTGCAACTACAATGTACAATGTATAACCATTTCACCATTAAAACGCTTGAAAACAATGGCTGATGAATATGTGATCTGGAGCAACCCTGATTCGTTCAAGATTTTGAGAAATTACTAACCGAGTATCAACATGGATTCTGGTGAGACGCCGAGTTAAGCCTTTCGGTGCCATCTTTCTAATTGTCGTCTGCAATCCAAGTTTGTTAAATCATTCAGTAAAATAAGGAAATGAGATAAATAAATGGAAATTTCAAAGGAATAAAGCACATATATAGAAATAGAGATTGAGACAAATAGTGTAGTCCCTGATCAGACGCCGCCTTGAAAAGGCGGCGTCTGGTCTGGGACTGCACTATTTGTCGTGGTGCATTTATGCGACTGCGGCGATGAAAGGGTTAACCAGCGGTTCATCTAGACCCATACTGTCTGCGAATGTTAGACACGTCGCGATTAGCAGTTTAATAATTCCATGTTCTGTTTAGTCCGATTTTAATAGACCTACCTACTGAATATTCATTGACAAAATAGTTATAATGAAATATGGAAGGTGGAACATTGTAGCCATTTTAGAAAGTAAAAGGAACATGTCTATCAAATTCCATTAGCAAATAGAGCAGACCCTGATCAGACGGCTCCTATAGGAGCCATCTTTCTGGGTCTACACTGTTTGCAAATGCGTGAAAACACGGTTATATAAAGAAAGGGTTAAGAGTTAAAATTACCACTTATCGATTCTATCAACTGTTGGATCAAAATAGTCCTGTCTGTGAAGAAATCATTACCAGGGGGTGGTATGCTTGATTACATGAAAATTTCATCAAGACTTTCCAATTCCGTCATTTAGGTCTTTAGAAGATTAAAGTATGAACCTAACATCTTACCCGTTTCCTGCCTAACGCACGACCTCAGTCACATTTGCAAACGTACTGGATCCAGACGAGATGCTGAGTAACCCAAGCTATTTGATATTTGCCCAATGGTTTCTCAAAAGCTTGGCAGAATTGGACGTTGGTAAAATCATCGTACATAGGCTATTTTAGACCCAACCTCTTTGAATGAATCTACCAAAAAGGAGCATTTACTAGAGAAAAGGAAAATGTTATAATTGTTAAATATATAAACCATTGTGACATATAGAGCATTTGCTCCCATGGAGCAAATGCTCTATTTATCACAAAGGTTTCAGAAAGTGACTTTTACAGAGGCGTAGAAAGGCGTATTCATGGAGGAAAGGGTTAATTAAAGTGTCGCTAATGTGAGCACATAATTATTATCATATAAGTCTGGAAAAGCAGGTGGTTGCTTAACGGTAGCCAAAGGTAATGCATAAGACTCCTATTTATATAACACATTTCTGCATTACTTTTGTCCTGCATTAAGCTAGCACCTGTTTTAAAATTCCAGAATTATAGTCGTATTATAGGGATACTTTATTGTAGATTGCCTTAGATCCGATAGAAATGCATTCACTCGTTTTATAAAACAATATTAGGAATTAGATAACCCTTTTCCTGTTCTATTCTCATGTAAGAAATAATGCCATCATGCATACACGTGTACATATGGGCCAAACTATTTTAACCCTTCGCTTGCTATTCACGTCAATATACCTACCTGTAAATAGTGAATACCCAGATCAGACAGCTCCTGCAGGAGCTGTCTCATCAGGGTCTGCACTATTTACAAGTTGATTGTGCAACCAGTGCACTCCACAGCAGTGATTGCACAGCGAAATACTTGTACACAGTTAATATATATGTAATTATACAACAGGGCATGGGTAAAGAAGGAGAAATGTATTTTAAAAATCAGCAAGAGAATGGTTAAGGGAATGTTTGACTGTGGCAGAAAGTGTAGAATTAGACCTATATAATTCCGAAAGCAAACAGAGCAGATCCTGATCAGACGCCCCCTACAGAAGCCGTCTGACCTGGGTCCACTATGTTTGCAAATGCATGAAAATGCGTTAATATAAAGGAAATTGTTAATTAAGTTCCACAATGGGTGGAGTCTAACATGAATATCTATGGGGTATAGGGTTAATCTAAGTGTGACACTATCACCAGAGTACTGGGCCAATTAGTTGTGTATCAAACAAGCTACATCTGCAGACGTTGGCCAGAGGTCCTAATATGTTTACAGGTTACCGGTGTTGATTCCGTGATTTCAAGCCTCATTTGAACCTTTTGAGATAAGCCCAAACTATCAAAAGAATATCTGCAAAGAGGCTACATCCAAAAGAAACTTGCACAAACTATTTGCATTTGATATAAGTATGGATTTAGACTAAACTTCTCAAATTTCAGTGTACATGCATGTTTAAAACCGTTTGACGCATGGATTGATACGTTTTCGCGAACTCGCAGCCACAAGCAATGTTTTAGAAGACGTCAAAGCAGAAGGCAGATGACACTTCAAAGACAACTAAAGGATCCGCTGTTGAAGCAGATTTTGCATCCGAAATCACATGTACAGATTATAACCAAATCTGCACCTGGAGTTGAAATCCGAGATTACTGACCACAAAAATGCACAATCGAAACGCTTTCTTGGATTCAAACTCTTAGCAGATTCAAACGTACATGTAATCAGAGATTCGCTCATGAATACAAGTAAAACCCTTCTAATGCGACCACCAAAAACGGGTATCATTCTGGATGCTAGATGCAGGTGGTTGCTTATTGCAGGACAAAAGTAATGCAGAAAGCTCCTAGAGGTGCTTTCTGTATTACTTTTGTCCTGCATTACGCAACCACCTGCTTATAAAGACACCTAAGTTTATTCATTAAGTGGTCGTATTAGAGGGGTTCTACATGTACTGAAAGTTTGAATCAAGAAAGAGATGCCGGACAACTCATCGTCTCACAAATATTCAAAACATTTGGTGTCATTATGTTCTATTTTAAAACTAACAGAGGAAAGTTTAAAAATGACAGCCCACAATGTAGGACAGTGCAAGATCTAGAGTGAAAAACTTAACAAATACTCTGCTGAATAATTAAAATGACTCCATTATTTCTGAATATTATTAAAACAAAAACATTTCGCTGAAGAAGATCATTTTTAATGACAAACAATGCAGACCCTCATCAAAGGGGCTCCACCAGGAACCCTTTGATCTGGGGCTACACGTGTGTTTGTAAATGTCTTATATACTCGGTTCAAGTCCATTAAGTGCTAAATACTTTCCACAACGAAACGATCCCTGGACTCGCACTTAGTGACACTGAGGACCAGGAACTTGAAACCATTACATTGACTGAAATAGTCTTATGATCCAAGATAGAGTACAAGAGGCGAAATGAATCAGAGACAATCTGATGCAACTTAGCATCCAGATCATCTGAATAATAATACAAATTGATAACATTGAGTCGCTCTTTGACAAAAGTGTTGTTGTTGCAGTACAAACCAGGTGTCGTAGGTGGATTTTTATATTTAATGTTAAAATGTGAATATTGGTTTTCGTTACTCGCAAGAATCTACAAATTCCTATAAAAGATAAAAAATGAGTCACAATATTATATAATCATACACTTGAAAAAAGGTCCGTTCGGGGCAAAGAATAAAACAATAATATGTACGAGGGATTTCTGGGTATTTCTTAGGAACAGTAAATGTCGACTACAGTGTCCCATCACCATTGTTCAACCTTTAGCCTGCTATCGGCGGATGAGCGAATACCTATGCAAACAGTATGGACCCAGATGAGACGCCGAGTAACTCGGCGTCTCATCAGGATCCAAACTGTTTGACATCCTGATTGCATTTTGGTAGACAAATTAATCATTGCTTAAATTTTGAAACTGTAGAAGGTGAAACAATCGGTAAAAATAATTTGCTCAGCAGGCTAAAGGTTAACCCTATACTCCATGAACACGCCTTTTAAAGTCTTTGTAAACAGAGTAGACCCAAATCAGACGGCTCCTGTAGGAGCCGTCTTATCAGTGTCCGCCATGTTAGCTTATGAACTCAAATATACTGAGCTACAGATAAAGGTATGTACCCAAATTTCTCCACCAAACCCTATACTGTGACAATTCTTTAGAATCGTATCAGAGGTTTTTCTAGAGAGTGCTCACAGTATAGGTTTGATGGAAAAATAAAGGAGACAGTCTTGGAAATGTTTAAATTAACGCATCTTATCTGGAACTCTGAACTATATATATCACATTCTACAAAAACACCCTTTGTTAACCCTTCGCTTGCTATTCACGTCAATATACCTACTTGTAAATAGTGAAGACCCAGATGAGACAGCTCCAGCAGGAGCTGTCTCATCAGGGTCTGCACTATTTACAAGTTGATTGTGCAACCAGTGCACTCCACAGCAGTGATTGCACAGCGAAATACGCGTACACAGTGAATATATATGTAATTTTACAACAGGGCATGGGTAAAGAAGGAGAAATGTGTTTTAAAAATCAGCAAGATAAGGGTTAATATGACATTTTCTATCTAAATATCAATATACATGAATAAGCATGGAGTAAATGTTAGATATGTTTTGGAATCAGGATTGACAACTGTTAAATTTTTTTATAGCAGTTACATGTACTCAAGTCTATGGTAGGGTCCAAAATACAGGGCGAGGGCTATGCAGACAGCTTCCATAGGGGCATTGTGTACTACAGCAAAATCTCTTTATAGCGTCCATTTATTTAACATAGACTTTAAATGCAAGTGATTCTTGTGGGTTTTTTCTGCATAATGCTTGTCCTGTATTAAGCTGTTACCTATCTTAAAACCCAGAATTATACTTGTTCCAGTGGTTTGTTTCAGGCAGGTTTTATTGTAGTGTGTGTGACTTTCGTTATATATAGAACAGCAATGTGCTTTTAAAGACGTTTATGTCTATACTTACCAAGTTACCGCTTGAGACAGGTTCAACTTCACGTCTGAACAACTTGCGAGCATTTTCAGCACATATTGTAGTAAAAATCCTCGTTCACTTCAGTACAAATATCGGTATTGAAAACAGGTGGCAGCTTAATGCAGGGTGAAAATCATGCAGAAGCTTTCTCCGTGACTTTCGCCCTACATTAAACAGCCACCTGCTTAAAAGTATATACATTCTTCTCTACTAAAATTCCGGTTTAGAAGGGTTTTACTGTGTAAAATACACAAACCAGGTCAAACCGTTAGTCTGTGCGGCTACGACTTTCAAAACACGAAAATGACATTTGTAGTACTCTTGGGGACTGTGCTGGAGGAAAACTAATTACGGAAACCAGTAAATGACATAATCGTAAAACAAATACAACATGTAACATTTGCAGTTTCCAAGTCTAGGTTAGTGTGACAGCTGAGCAAGTGCTTCCAAAATATATGGAACAGTTAAGCTTTGTTGTTTAACTGCACTTACCCTAATATGTATCGTTTAAAACATTGCCCCCTAGTGACGCATATTTGCGTCTCTATAAAATTCACATTGTGAAACCATTGTGAAACCATGCTCTATTTATCACAATGGTTTCAAACTACAAAATTCTCAAATTTTCCTTTTCTCCAGTTAATGCCCCTTTTCGGTAGATTAATTCAAAAAGGCTGGGTCTAAAAATAGCCTAGGAGAGAATGAGTTAACCATATACCTCGTGAATGTTAACCAATTACCATTTCCCTATTCTATGTTAATTCAAATTTTAATACCTAATGAATATTCATGGATAAATAATCCATATTATAATGAAATATGGAAGGTGGAACATTGTAGCAATTTTAGAAAGTCAAGAAACATATCTTTCAATTTCTATTAGCAAACAGAGCAGACCCTGATCAGACGGGTCCTATACGTCTGATCTAGGTCTACTCTGTTTGCGAATGCGTAAAACACGTATATATGCGGAAAAGTGTTAATACAAGAATTTATGAATATTTATTGGCTAGTTTTTATATTGGCCAATGAACAAAAGAACATTTGCCCAATGCTGAAACTGCAGAATCATATCTATATCATCTCATGAACGAACAGAACAGACCCAGGTCAGACAGCACCTTTAGGAGCCGTCTGGTCTGGATCTACTCCGTTTTTAACGACGTGAAAATGCGATTCTTTCATATATGAAGGGTATTCAGGGTTAACCATTTCCTTCATATATAAAAACGCTCCTCTAGGAGCCATCTAATCACGGTCTGCTCCGTTTGCTTATGAAATTATAATCTGACTCTAACTGAAACTTTGCTTGGCACATATGGCATTAACCCTTTCACCGCCGCAATCGCATAAATGCACCACGACAAATAGTGCAGTCCCAGATCAGACGCCGCCTTTTCAAGGCGGCGTCTGATCAGGGACATCACTATTTGTCTCAATCTCTATTTCTATATAATGTGCTTTATTCCTTTGAAATTTGCATTTATTTATCTCATTTCCTTATTTTACTGAATGATTTAACAAACTTGAATTGCAGACGACAATTAGAAATTTGGCACCGAAAGGGTTAATCGGACAGGAGATTCTGTTGCACGAATGGGTGCAGCAATGGCGTTTGCTAACCTGTCTCAGCCAGCGTCTCATCAAAATTCAGATTGTTTATCATTCTGACTGCAAATCTATACAGAAAGGGAATAATGTGTGCATCTTTATAAAATGATTACATCGAAAGGTTAAGTAAACGACATGATCGTTAATACAGCAAATGCTATTTACTGCACTAGAACTTCATAAAAGCGAACATTTCATGAACAGACATTGTCGCCGTTTAAAGCAGATGGCTGCTTAATTAATGCTTCATTCCATAAATACGCCTTTTTGTGCCTTTGTAAACCCTGTAGAACCAGATACGTTTCTACAGTTTATGTCATCGCCAAACATTCCCATGTCCATGAGCTATTATAACAATCAATCTAATCATTTCTTATACATGCATATTCATAGTGTAACAGGTTAATGCAGGGTTAAAGTAATTCACAAGTCTCCTGTTTCTGCATAACTTCCATCCTGCAGTTAGCTACCACCTGCCTATACAATCACTGATTAGAACCCTGTTTGGTGGTCGCAATAGATATATTCTACTGCATTATCCCTTTCCCTCTTCTACATTTATTCTAAATTTCATGGGCAAAATAGTTATGAAATATGAAATGGAAGTTGGAATATAGTACCCACTTTAGAAACCAATGAAACAGATATGTCGAAATTCATTAGCAAACAGAACAGACCTGATCAGACGGCTCCAATAGGAGCCGTCTGATCTGGGTCTACTCTGTTTGCAGATGCGTGAAAAACACGTTTATATGAGAGAAAGGGTTAGACGTGTATAGCTATTGCATAACTGATGCGTTTATTGCGACACGTGAAATATAATCCACGAAATACACACCCCATAAACAAATCACCAGGCTTAAGCCAGACAGGAAACAAATTAACACCTTGCGCACTTCAATATTTACGACAAAAATATGCAAGTTAAACCTTAACGGTGACAGTACTGATATTAATGTGTACATGCAAGATGATACTACGAGTAACCTGGCGTCTAATCAGTATCCACACTGCTTGCCTCTCTCGAATCCTTCAACGAATAGAATAACGTTATCCGTATCCCGTTATCTGCGAACTGACTCACACATGCAAACAGTTTGGATACAGAATATGCGCCGGGTAACTCCGCGTGATGTCAGGAACCAACGCGTTGGACAATAAGTTAATAATTTCTCAAAAGCTTGATCAAATCTAAAGTAGTCAAAATTGGATCACATCCAAATCGGAGTAGACAGTATATTTTTTTACACCGGGGTAAGTGTTACACAATAAGCAAAGGAAACTTAACTCATTCTCTCCTAGGCTATTCTAGACCCAACCTTTTTGAATTAATATACCGAAAAGGAGCACTAACTAAAGAAAAGGAAAAATTTAGAATTTTGTAGTTTGAAACCATTGTGATAAATAGAGCATTTGCTCCTATGGAGCAAATGCTCTATTTGTCACAATGGTTTCACAATGTGAATTTTATAGAGGCGCAAAAATGCGTCACTGGTGGGTAATGTGTTAAAGCATTTGACTGTTTTACCAGCAAGTAAAAGGTGGTATTGTCCGATATTATGCAAAGCATATATCACGTATCGTAACTGAACACACAAACTAGCACTGATGCTCTAGTGTATAAACCAGTATTTGACTTCACAAGTTTCGCTAAAAAGCAATAAAAAGATACATACAAAGTTTTTAACCTGTACCCAGCAAGGGGATCGAACTAGAACATAATATGACGGGCACTATATCTAATCATGACACTTCCTCTGATTTCGACAACTCTGTGGTTTAAACATGTAACTCGAGCATTCTGTGGTTTAAAGATGTTTTATTATCGCCATACAACAAGAACAGGCTGGGAAAACATAGTAATCAGTCATTCCCACGACATTTACAGAGGCCCAGAAAAGATGCGTAAAATAAAATATTTTCAAGAATAGTTATTTATCTTCGAGACGATTCTAAAGTGTCGTCATAACATAGGGGCTGGTCGAAAAATGACAAATTTAGTATGTACAGTTGAACTTCGATATCTCGAACTCGGATAACTCGAACTTCGGGATAACTCGAACAAAAAGATCAGTCCTTCCAAAACTAACACTACAGAATTGCTCTAAAATGTATCGCTACAGATATCTAGAAACACACGTGGCAGCTTAATACAGGTCTAAAGAAATGCTGAAAGCTCCTATAGGAGCTTTCAGCATTACTTTAGACCTGTATTAAGCCGTGGTCTTGAGAAATCGATCAGATTAGAAATCGGATGACTGGAACATCTGTTATCTCGAACTAATTTGTACGGTCCCTTGAAGTTCGACTTATCGAAGTTCAACGATGTATTTGAATACGTATATTTGTCTATTGCTCTTATTTACATAAACACATATTGCTAGCCACTTATCGGTCTGCTCTGCTGTTTTATGGAATAATATATATCGGATTATGCAGTTTACAAGGCCGAAATGTCCCGTGTTCATATGCCATAATGCACATTCATCTAATTGGTATTCGAGATGTCATTATTTCTTACATTTAACTCATTCCCACCTACACTATTGTAGATCCAACCTCTTTGAATTAATCTACCGAAAAGGAGCATTCTAAAAGGGGAATTTTAGAATTGTGTATTTTTAAAACCATTGTGATAAATAGAGCATTTGCTCCTATTTTAAATTACGCACATGGGTCTCTGCAACATTCTCATCGACTAACTATGTCTCAAGACTAGATGAAAAACACCATGCCCCTCGATATGACCTTTGGCCCTGAAGAATGACTTTCACCTTGACATCAAAATGCACAGCTTCATGAGATGCACATGCATGCCAAATATCAAGCCTCTATCTCTAAAGGTTAAAAAGTTATGGCCAATGTTAAAGCCGGTGTTTGACCTATATATTTGAAATCTGACTTTGAATGATGACCTTGACATGCCACCCCTGAAAATGTGCGGCTTTATGAGATACCTATGCATGCCAAATATCAAGTCTATCTGTACTGGCTAAAACGTTATGGTCAATGTTAAAGTTGACCTCAAACTCACAAACAGACAAACGGACACACAGACAAACATACTACAGATAAACAGACAAACGGACATAGCAAAAACAATATGCCCCCAGATCTGATCAGGGGGCATAAAAAACTAGGCTGTGTTCGTTATTGTATAGAATGTGTTCGTTATTGTAAAGAATGTGTTCGTTATTGTATAGACTGTGTTCGTTATTGTATAGACTGTGTTCGTTATTGTATAGACCGTGTTCGTTATTGTATAGAATGTGTTCATTATTGTATAGACTGTGTTCGTTATTGTATAATGTGTTCGTTATTGTATAGAATGTGTTCGTTATTGTATAGACTGTATTCGTTATTGTATAGAATATGTTCGTTATTGTATAGAATGTGTTCATTATTGTATAGAATGTGTTCGTTATTGTATAGAATGTGTTCGTTATTGTATCAGATAATAACTACAGTATAAACCAGACTTAGGTGGCAAATTATTTATTAATCATGTGGATCTTAAAAAACAGGTGCTTGTTTAATGCAGGGCAAAAGTAATGCAGAAAGCTCCTATCGGAGCTTTCTGTATTACTTTTGCCCTGCATTAAGCTACTGTCTAACATACCCATAATTAGACCTCTTTTTATGGCCCTTTGGGACATGTTCTACTGTATGTCTCGAGACTAGCTGACTAACTAGAACGTGTTCGTTATTGTATCATACGGCCCAGGTCTGATTTAGGAACCAATACGCAATAGCATCAACAATCGTTTATTCTCAGTAGGCTGTGATTTGTCACCCAGTCTTTGACTCTCATGGTTGCCAGGGCACCAAAAGCAATCAAGTGTTGGTTAATATAGCTTTTTAATCAAAATCACATTTCATTTCGTCGCTTGTAAGGCGTAGAGCAATATAGGACAACGAATTGCGATTCATTATATATGAGTATATTTATTTATATAAAAATGTGCCCAATATATACAGAAATATTTAGATAAGTATACAAACTATACCTGTGCCTATGTTTTGGCATCTCCGAGCGTCTACAACAAAACCTGCTTAAATGGACCATATAATGAATAAACATAGGGTATGCTGGTGGTTAATTAACCCATTACCTCATACATGTAGACTATTTTAGATACAACCTCTTTGAATAAATCTACCGAACGAAAAGGAGCATAAACTAGTGAAAAGGAAAATAAATTTTAGAATTTTGTAATTTGAAACCATTGGGATAAAGAGAGCATTTGCTCCTATAGGAGCAAATGCTCTATTTATCACAATGGTTTCACAAAGGGACTTCTACAGAGTAATACAAAATGCTCCTAGATGAGATTTCTGCATAACCTTCGTCCTGCATTAAGCTACCATCTGTCTCGTCCTGCATTAAGCTACCATCTCTCTCGAAGGCCCACAACAAGACTGATTTTTGGGTGTCGTTATAGGCAGGTTTTACTGTATTTGAAGAGACAATAAATTGAAGGTCTTGTAGACAAAACCATCAATCGTACTGCAAATGCATTTGGTCCGTATTGCATGCAGAAGAAATGGACACACACAGCGGAGAAACTGATCAAATGCCTAATTGCAACGTTGCAGCTGAGTCGACTGAACTAATCCGTTACCTGATAGAGAACCATGTTGATGATTTTGCAAACAGGAGTAAATCCAGATCAAACGGCTCATGTAGAAGCCGTCTGATCTGGGTCTGCTCTGTTTGCTATGCAATGACATCGGTCCGTTCTATAGTTGCCACCAGTCAAACACGTCTTTGTTCATAATGACGCTATTATAAGAACACATTTATATATTTAAGTTACATTTGTATATTCATAAATCACTATTTCTAACATGAATATTCATCAGGTAACGGGTAGACCTGTGCAGTGTCTGCAAATTGTCGAGTTTTCCCCCTTTTCTCCATGACACCAGCCATTTCCTCAACTGGATAAAACACAGAACAATAAAACAATATCGGTACGGAAACTCGATTGAATCATGAGAACATTTGATGAGATCCTCGACAGACCCACCAATCATCAGAGGAAATATGTTGTCTCACACAGGACGGCGCTAGTCAATTATTAACATTAACATGCCACGGACGAATTTGTGATTTACATTGCAAACTGTTTGGGTGCCGATGAGATGCCGAGTGACTGAATGTGTCACCAGGAACCAAACTGCATGACACAGTGAAAACAGTATTGTAGAGAAATTGGAGTTAGCAAATAATCGAACACACAGTAGACTGTTTTGCAACCAAATTGTCCAGCGCAATAAAGGTTCAACAGACACAAGAGATTGAGTCTCCCATCGCTAATAAATTAGGAATGACTTGGAAAGAGGTCCTCTGGTAAACCAACATTGTCTCAGGGAATTACAAATAATAAAGATTGAAAATACAGCCGGTCGCGTTTTACCTGTCATTTCCAGACTAATTCTGACCTGTTGAAAGGGACCAATGTGTACATATGACAACTTGCACAACTTTGACAAGTCTAACGATGGCCTAAATAAGATGCGTGAATTTAAACATTTTCAAGAATATCTCCTTTTTTGTTCAACCAAACCCTATGATGTGACTACTCATTAGTTGTGTGTCTTCTAGAGTTTGGTGAGAAATTGCGATCTTAGCGTCTGAATACGCACATTTAATTTCTCCAGTTCGATAGTGTGGTTGTGTTCAAGTGTAGCGACTTATCTAGCAATGAACAAAGATTGTGTCATTATATACAGTAGGATCTCTTTAACTCCTTCCCTCATATAAACGCATTTTCACACATTTGCAAACAGAGTAGACCCTGATTAGACGGCTCCTATAGGAGCCGTCTGATCAGGGTCTGCTCTGTTTGCTAATGGAACTTGATACATTTGGTTCTTTAGTTTCTAAAATACATGTAGCTACAATGTTCCACCTTCCATATACATTCACAGAAAGCTAGTCCAATTAGATTTTATTGAATCAGTTGATATATGTTAATCTATTGATGTTTTAACATTGACAGATACGTCTTTTAAAGCCTTTGCAAACTGAGTAAACCCAGATCAGACAATGCCTTAATGAGCCGTCTGATCAGCGTTTGCACTGTTCATGATTCTAGAGTTTCTTCCATAACCATATCATATTTCTGAGTTATTAATCGTAGCAGCCAAACTTGGACAGACATATGTGGTATTTATGCCAACACTCAATTTGCATACCGCCAAAGATGATCTGTACGACCGTATAACAGAATCAATACCTACTGTTCAAGGCTTTTCCAGAGCTACATATAAAGGTAGGTACCCAAATACTAAAATCGTCATTTCTCAAAAAAGCCTATACTATGACCACTCTTTTTTAAGAATCGTCTCTTCGAGACGATTCTAAAGAATGGTCACAGTATACGGTTTGTTGGAGAAATAAAGGAGATATTCTTGGAAATGTTTAAATTTAGGCATCTTATCTGGAGACTGGACGTATGCTTTTCTAAATTCTTATATACTGTCTTCACATTGAGACCACAGGGTGGAAATATTTAGCTACAGTTTATATTTCGTTTGATTGTGTTTAGATAATTGAAGCTACAAAACAAATGGTTCAGCTACAACTAGTATTCCATTTGTTTGTTTTTTTGATAATTGATTACAGTGTATATTATTTGAACATTTGTTTCTCGGTAAAGATGTTTATTCATTTATGTGTAATTAAACAAGTACTTCACACTATTCTTTTCATTTATGTTTGTATTATATGCAACATAAAACATGCCAAATAAAATAAATGTTAATATGTATAATCCCTTAGAACCTGACGTTTAAAGTTGTACCAATGAAAGTCTGCCAGGTTTGTATGTGGCAGCTTAATACAGGATGAAAGTCAAAAAGAAAACTCACAAAGGAGTTTCTGCATAACTTTCTATCTGTATTTAGTTGCAAGCTGTCTAAAAAGGTCTAAATTCTTCTTTTATTAAAATTCCCTTTTAGAGGCGATTTAAAAATACTGTATTTAGTACCAGTTGGACAATGGCTAAATAAGCCTTTGATCATTGACCAATGCCATTTTAACAGTCCTAATAGACGTTAAAAACCAATCATGACTTGTATGAAAGTAGTCTTGTACCTGAAGTCTTAACCCTTCTCTTGCTGAATTTTGAAATACATTTCTCCTTCTTTACCCATGCCCTGTTGTAGAAGTACATGCAGCTTCACTGTGTACACGTATTTCGCTGTGCAATCACTGCTGTGGACTGCACTTGTTGCACAATCAACTTGTAAATAGTGCAGACCCTGATGAGACAGCTCCTGCAGGAGCTGTCTCATCTGGGTCTTCACTATTTACAGGTAGGTATATTGACGTGAATAGCAAGCAAAGGGTTAAGCGTCCAACTGTCAACAAATGGGATTCAGATCCTGGGATGTGTGTAAAAAAGGGGGATGGGGTTGGGATGCATTTACCTATCGTACGTCTCTTCAATCTCAGACAAACACTATCTACTGATCTATCTAAGTCTCTTCATTCTCGGACACACACTATCTACTGATCTATCTAAGTCTCTTCATTCTCGGACACATACTATCTACTGATCTATCTAAGTCTCTTCATTCTCGGACACACACTATCTTGTTGGTGGTACAGTACAACCCCTCTAAACCGGAATTTAATAATGAAGAGGTTATGTATTTATTGTCAAATGGCTGTTCAATGCTGAGTGACCGCCACGCAGAAAGCTCCTTTCGGAACTTTCTGCATAACTTTCACCCTGTATTAAACTGCCATCTGTCTTATAACCTTCCCTTATATTGACGACTTTTGACGACTCTGTAAATGTCACTTTGTGAAACCACTGTGATAAATAGAGCATTTGCTCCTATAGGAGCAAATGCTATATTTATCACAATGGTTTCAAACTACAAAATTCTAAAAGTTTCCTTTTCTCTAGTTAATGCTCCTTTTCGGTAGATTTATTCAAAGAGGTTGTATCTAAACATAACCTATGCGGTAATGTCTTAAAGGCCGGCATTAATACTAATTTCAACATTAAGTTAAGAATGGTATTCTTGTAAAATAAAACCCCTCTAAACCGGACGTTATTTAAATTTTAATTTAGTATAAATATCGGTCTTCGGGATAGGTGACAGCTTAAAGCCGGGTGAAAGTCTAGGAATATTCTGCATGACTTCTTTTCACCCAGCATTAAGCTGCCATCTGCCATCTGCCAACAAGTATCTAAATTCTTCTCTACTAATATTTCGGTTTAGAGGGATTTTGCTGTATCTAATAGAATCGTCTACAGAATAGGAATATACAAACAAAATAGGGGTTGGTAGAGAAATATGAAAACTATTCTACCTAACATTACTAAATACTTCCCTTGTCTACAGTTCTTAATATATATCACGTTGAGAGAGAAAATCGTTCGACTTTGTAAGGTTAATTTTCAATTCATGTATTATAGATCTAAACGTTTTTAATTCGTTCTTAATGCAATAAATTACACTTGGGTTTTCGATTTTGAGCTCATGCTGCGGATAAAAAACTGTTCTACTCCATATCTCCTCCGCTCGCAGATAACATCAATACAAATTCGAGGTTAAAATCTGTCTTAGTTTCAAAACTTCACTGCACAATCGCAACACTCAAAGCGTGTACACGTCAATCTACAAATAGAGTTTTTCCACGTCAGAATTGCATTCCACAGTGACATAAGGAAGATAAATATTTGTATGTCTAGAAACGCTCCTATCTCATTGAACCTGGTATGATAGGTGGGAAAATAGTGGCACATATTCGATATGCTGTGTCAGCGTATTTGTAGGAGTGCACAATCCTAAACGTGCTGTGTCATTATATACAGTAGGATCTCTTTAACTCCTTCCCTCATATAAACGCATTTTCACGCATCTGCAAACAGAGTAGACCAAGATCCAATAGGAGCCGTCTGATCAGGGTCTGCTCTGTTTGCTAATGGAACTTAATACATCTGTTTATTTAGTTTCTAAAATAGCTACAATGTTCCACCTTCCATATTTCATTATAAGTATTTTGTCCATGAATATTCAGTTGGTATTGGAATATGAAATAAACATAGAACAGGGAAATGGTCAATGCAACCATTTAATCAAGACACGGGTTTCTTTAAATGTATGTGGTTGATTAACCCTTTCCCTGTTAAATATTCATGTATGAAATAATAGCCTCATGAATATTTGTTTGCTGATTTTTTGTAATGACATGTGCACAAGATTGTTTGGCATTTTCAGAAAATGTTGTCAGAACTGTTATAATTTCATAAGCAAACAGAGCAGAACCTGGTCGAATGGCTCCTTCAGGAGCCGTCTGATCTGGGTCTACTCTGCAAAGGCGTGGACATGGGTTGTATGAAGGAATGCAGGACGAAATATACGCAGAAAACCCCTATATCAACGATGCAATTTAAAAACATACTTCATATATACATAAATGATAAATACAAAATAAAGGAAAAAGTTGTATATATAACGTGTACTGCTCTATCAGAATTTCACATTTCTCCGCCAAAGCCAGCCTTGCAGCTACTACTTAGAATCAACCCGTAGAGGCGATTCTTATCAGTAACAGCAAGGCTGGGTTTGGTAGAAAATATAAAATCATTTTACTTAAATTTCCTAATACAGAGGTCCAGATATGATGCGTAAATTAAACCATTTTCAAGAAGAAATTCTTTATTTCTCCACCAAACCCTATATTGTGACCACTCTTTAGAATCGTCTCGAAGAGACGATTCTAAAGAGTGGTCACAGTATAGGGTTTGGTGGAGAAATGATGATTTTAGTATTTGAATACGCAATTTTATCTGTTGCTATGTAACACACATCTTATCTATAGAGTGGAATATATATCACCGTGTCTATACTTTATTTCTGTTAGATATCAACGGATTTAATATTTCATAATGATTAACCATTTTTCTCATGAACATTTATACCAGAATTCATGACTTCAAGAGTATCCTTTGTCTGAATTTGCATATTGGTCGTTGAAAAAATGATTTTTTTGCCATTTCAGAAACTGTACAATCAGATCTATATTGTATCATAATCAAACAGACCAGACCCTGATCGAACGACTCCTATAGGAGCCGTTTGATTTAGGTCTACTCTGTTTGTTAAATGCGTAAAAAGGGCATTTATATGAGGGACAGGGTTACAGATATCTCACTTTTCTCAGGTTACGAGTTAAAATAGGTACTAGTAACACAATAACAATAGCACAAAACTGAATCTAAATCAACTTCAAATAAACATATCTATTTGAAGTCTATTAAAGTAGAATATTATGCCACAAATCTCTGCTAGAATAAATATCAAACATTTACACCACAGTACAATCAGGAGAGTGCTCTAGGTTTGGCAAGAAGAGGAGCAATAAATCAATTAAATCTACATTTACTTAATCTGATAGGGATTCCGTGTTTTACTATAGACATTCATCTTATCGTTACCGTATAATGCATTAGAGTGCATTTTGCATGCATTCTGACAGAGCATACCGGCCAATTAGCTGCTGTATGTTTCGCTATATAGATAACGTTGACATGAAAATATCTTGTGGTTTAGCCCTTTCCCTGTTCAATATTCATGTAAGAAATACTGACGTCATGCGTATTAAGTACATTATTTCTTATAATGGCATATGAATACAGAACATTTATGCTCAGACAGAAACTGTAGAATCGGATCTATATTATATCATAAGCAAACGGAACAGACCCTGATCAGACGGCTCCTATAGGAGCCGTCTGATCTGGATCTACTCTGTTTGCAAATGCGCTAAATCGGTTATAGGGAAAGGGTTAAGATAAAAACTTAAAACATACACATACAGTATGTGAGACAAAGGAGAAGCATTGGGTGAAACCTTTTCTTAATCCTTTCCTAAATTTTCGCAAATCTGACCTGCTTTGCAAACACCCTGGGTTCCAAAGAGAAACCGAGTTACCCGGCGTCTTATCATGATCCAAACTGTTTGATGCACGGCCAGTAGTTTCTGACAAGCTTGATCGAATCGGAAGTAGTCACCAGATCCAAAATTGAGCAGACATGTTATTTTCACAGGGGATTAAATCCCCATTATATTGTTCATGTGAATTAATTTCCGCGCCCAGGTATACAGCTCTCAAATCGCTTTGTATACAAAATAACATCATTTTACTTTTGTTTAATAAAAAACGACACAGGAAAATATCACAGAACAGGGAGAACAAACAGCAAAAAGAGAAACTAGAACAGAGCAAAACAAGCAAGCGGTTACCAACCGTTCTTGGTTTAGTGGACTGGGACAACTGTCTCTTAGGTTATTTTCTATTCTCATCTGATATCAGATTTGAATGTGGACTCTGTCGTTAGTGGCCATTTTTGTTTACTTTCTTTGAGACCGGAAGTCACGTGACGACCATGTTACAGTAGCTCATTTGCATGTAGTGGATGATCTGGTCAGCTAAGAATTCCCATGGTAAATCCCGCCCATTTCTTCGAAATTAAACAGTTTTCGAGCATCGCGACTTGTTTACTAGTGTTTCAAAATCATAATGTCGAACTATAATGGGACTTTAAGTGTTAATCCATTCTATCGAAATTAATTCACAACTTGTTAAGACTATAAAGATGGCGCCTTGTTTTAGCAAAACGGCGGAAACAAGGAAACATGCTTATATACTACATATCTAGTAATACTGAACGAGTTTCTATGTAAAGCATTGCTGTCTATCATATCTGTAACATCATTTATCATATATGTCTGCCTTACTGAATAATTCTTTTATTTACGCAAACGAGTTTAGTTATGGACGCTCTGATATATTCATTCTTATAAATACACAGAGCAACAGATAAAGGGGCGTACTCAAATACTAAACTCCTCATTTCTCCACCAAACCCTATGTTGCGACCATTCTTTAGAATCGTCTCTTCGAGACGATTCTAAAGAGTGGTCATAACATAGGGTTTGGTGGAGAATTATATAAAATTAGTATTAAATATATATTAAATTTACACATCTTATCTGGATCTAGTATCTTATCTTGTATGTCAGCTTCTGGTGTTTCAGGGCTGTATACAAGATGTGTACTGATTCATCAAAATCACTTAGTTCTGCGCCATATCCTATCTTGCAGCTACACATCAGAACCGTCTCTCAGCATGGAGCCCAATTTTGAGACACCCGAGTTATCCAAAAACACAATGAGGGTATCAAAAGAGTATGGACCCCGTAGTGAGACACCGGGTTATCCGAAACCACCATGAAAGTGTCAACGAGCCTGGATCTCATATTGAGACACCGAGTTACTCGGAGATAAATAGCTTGCAATCATAACAGAATCTGCACCACTGCCATTTTTATACAGGTTACTATATACATGTAATCAGATTAAAATAAAACAGACATATACAAGAAACCTTACTCCAACATATGTTTTTACCACATATTTACATTTGTCTTCTGATTCTGTAATGCTGGGATCATACATCAATATGTTTTTGTCTGCCTTGTCATTTTTTATCAGATATGGCAATGTAACTCATACATATGTACCCCAGAGACATGCCAAACATTTCCCCCCAGTGTTATACAGTTTAACAACATGCCGTTTCTTGAATGATTGCTGTTTTGCCATATTAACATTTTACCCAATTAATATACATAAACGAACTAATTACATATTTTAGGAACAGTCCGATCTAGGTCTACTCTATCCGCAAACACATTCAAAGACATCTCCATCAGCAAACCCTCATTAACCCATTCCCTCATATTGACGACTCTGTAAAGGCCATTTTGTGAAACCATTGTGATAAATAGAGCATTTGCTCCTATAGGAGCAAATGCTCTATTTAACACAATGGTTTCAAACTTCAAAATTCTAAAATGTTCCTTTTCTCTAGTTAATGCTCCTTTTAAAAATAGCCTATGAGGTAAAGGGCTAACTAATAGAATGTCTTCAGTAACTAATAGAATGTCATCAGAGCTGTTAGCATTACGCCCGCACTGCATTAACCTGTCACCTGCTTTAAAAGCTCAAGCATTTAACAAGTGTTAGTCCATTATATCAGTGACTACCATAAAAAGTAAAAACCCCATAAAACCGGTGACTACAATAACAACTCAGTGACTACCCTAAGAATCCATAATATCAGTAACTACAATAAGAATTCATAACATCAGTGACTACCCTAAAATACCCATAATATCAATGACTACTCTAAAAGACCCATACTATCAGTGACTACCCTAAAAGACCCATACTATCAGTGACTACCCTAAAAGACCCATACTATCAGTGACTACCTTAAAAGACCCATACTATCAGTGACTACCCATAAAACCCAATAATATCAGTGATTATCCTAAAAGACCCATAATATCAGTGACTACCCATAAAACCCAATAATATCAGTGACTACTCTAAAAACCCATAATATCAGTGACTACAATAATAGCTCATACTATAAGTGACTATCCTAAAAATCCATACTATCAGTGACTACCCATAAAAGACCCATAATTTCAGTGACTACCCTTATAACCCATGATAATATTCAGACCCCTCTCCCTCCCGCCTCCACCAGATCTTAAAGCTCAATAGTTTAAGCCTGAAACGATTTTGATAACTTGGTTAAACGGGCTTATTAGCAAATAGTGTACAAGTAGACCCTGATAAAATGGTACAATGACTGATCAGTGTCTGCACTATTTGCCTAGGTTTGTCTGTCCGACTATTAAGCATAATTACGTTAGTACAAATTTTAACAGCAGAATATTTCTGTACAAATGCATGTGCCTTTGTTATCACCGAGTCCTGATCAAATATTGGGAAAATGAGATTTTGACGAGGAATCGTCTTGTTTGAAAACGAGGGACTAATATTGGGAAAATAACAAATAACATTTTCAGGTTAAACCATTTATTCCTATACGCGTCCAAATCTTATTTTGGAACCCGTCCATTTTTCATGTGGAGATGACACAGCAAACGCAATACATGTATATGCTGAAATAAACAATTGCCCTTGGTGGGCTAAGCAAACAGTACAGGCCCTGATCAACTGGTGTCTTCGTTCGTCCTCTGATCTGGGTATACACTGTTTGCCCGTGTTCTTTGCCACTGGGCACTAACTAGTTAAGAAAAACAATCATGAAACAATATTTACGTTATATTAGAAACAAACTGGACAATCTAACGGAAATATAAGTTTAGGAATAAGGAAATATTATAGAGTCAGTCAACCCGCTAAATCACACTCATCTTTATCAACATAGGAAACTGTAAATGCAGTTGGCAGCTTAATGCAGGGCATAAGTAATGCATAGGAGCGTTTTGCAGAACTCTGCATTAAACTATCACCAATAAAGTCCTTAAGACTACAGGATTATCAGAGCAACATATTATTAAAGTGCATACTCAAATACTAAAATCGTCATTTCTCCACCAAACCCTATGTTGTAATCATTCTTAAATAGAATCCTATGTTGTGACTACTCTTTAGACTCGTCTCCTCATCGTCTCAAGAAACGATTCTAAAGAGCGGTCACAGCATAACGTTTGTTGGAGCAATAAAGAAGTTATTTTGAAAATGTTTAATTTATGCATCTTATTTGGACCTCTGATTTTACTTCTTTTGAGTGGTCGTATTAGCGAGATTTTACTGTACAGTAAAACCTCTCTATAACGGCCATTAAATTGTGTTTATTAGTTGGTATTTAGGGCAGGTGGTTGCTTAAAGCAAGATGAAAGTAAAAACAGAACGATCCTATAGGAGCGTTCTGTTTTACTTTCACCTTGCTTTAAGCAGCCACCTGCCTATTACAAAAACTACTTGATGTATTTTAGTGGCCGCTATAGAGAGGTTTTACTGTATTTGTAACTATTGTCACTTTGGCAAACAGTCTGGATCCAGATATCATGCCTAGTCACCCGGCGTCTCATCAGAATCAAAACTATCTGACACTGTAATCATAGTTTTTGAAACAAAAAAGGCAAGACATACTCAACACTGAGAATGGAAGCAGACGACAAAGTTTGCAGATGACCATTCGTGTCACTGTCAGCAAAAGAGTTAAAGCAAATCTAATATACTATGATGACCACTAGTCTCTGACACGGCACCCCATCTGGTGTCTATAATATGGTTTGAAAAGCATCGACACATCAGCGTTTGTTTAATGGATACTGTAGGAAATATACAGTTAGTGACAATATATAAGGAATAAGCATGGCCTGGGGTTCTATAAAAGCAGAGTGTTGCCTTATTTAAAGTAGAACGAACGTTATAAACACGGGAGTTTTCTGAATTACGCTCGGCCTACGTTAAGCTACCACTGTCTTAAAACAAACCCCCAGAATTAGACTTATTTTAGGTGGTCGCTATAGACAGGCTTGACTGTATCTGTTCTGAATCAGGACTATGGATGGTACACCATTAACCACATTTAATTCAATAATACTAGTGCTCTCTGTTGAAGTAATGATGCTTTGTTGGTATTGTGTACATATCCTTAACCATTAATCCATTTTCCCGCTATTCGCGACCAGACTCGCATTTGCAAATAGCTTGGATCCAGATGAGACGCCGAGTAACTCGGCGTCTCATCAGGATCCAAGCTGTTTGACATTCGGTAAATAGTCTTTCAAACGCTTGATAGAGTTGGACGTTGTCAAAATTGCACTAGATCCAAATTGGAGCAGACGTTTGTGTGTTACAGCGAGACAAGTGTTAATGGGTTTTCGTGGCCCGGACACTCTTGCGAGGAAAGCATTGTTTGAGATTTGAGAACTGTTGCAGAAGAAGAATGTGTATTGGATATATCATTGTCTTGCCAGAAATGTGGAATTTAGCTTCATTATGATTCATAATAATTGTTCATTGATTTATGCCAGCATCGTCATCTGTTTTACCTATAAAATGTCTAACCTTTGCCATCTGAATACTCAATACATGTATCTAAAGTGAACTGACCAATCAGTGTTTAAACAATAGTTAATTCAGTATGGAGGCATAATTATGCTAGAGAATAGTGCAGATCGTGAACAGGGGGTCTTCTAGCAGCCTTCTGATCTGGGCTTACACCGGTCGAAACAGAGAGATGCGTTTACACTGTTTGATCATGGGAAAGCACTTATTCTCCGCATTCAAAGAGTTGGTAAAATTATGTGATTGGCGTTTTGGGCCAATGAGCAATCGTACAGTGCTCATCGCCGCGTCTCTCTTTCTCTCTCACTCTCTCTCTATATATACCCCCTCTCTCTATCCTCCCTCTTTCTCTCTATCTCTCGGCCTACATTGATTGTAAATGTCTAATTACTATTCCCAGCTCATACAGATTAAAAGACACTGATCTCGATAAAACATTACACATACGAAACAGATATAAACCATGATAGTAAACAATAATTCCTTTTAACCCATAGTCGGCTGAATAACTAAAATTTGCTCATCCCTCTTTGAATCTTAACCCTTCGCTTGCTATTCACGTCAATATACCTACCTGTAAATAGTGAAGACCCAGATGAGACAGCTCCTGCAGGAGCTGTCTCATCAGGGTCTGCACTATTTACAAGTTGATTGTGCAACCAGTGCACTCCACAGCAGTGATTACACAGCGAAATGGGTAAAGAAGGAGAAATGTATTTTAAAATTCAGCAAGAGAAGGTTAATAAAAGTAAAATTGTATAAAAACAATATCACTGTAGATAATTACATTATGACAAACTATGCAGACCTTGACCAAAGCCCCCCCCCCCCCCTCAGAAACCCTTTGATCTGGCTCTACACTGTTTGTAAATGCACTTTATACTCGGTTTCACGCACATTAAGGTTAACTCTTTACTTGAAAGATACACATTTTGACGCCTTTTCAAACTGGTAAGAAACTGGCAGGTAATAGAAGGCATATTTAACTGAAACAAACGACCTTCTCCATATGACAAATGTTCAGATTTTTAAATATCACTCCAGGGCTCTAGACGAGTGAGGTGATTCAAACTTTTGCTACACTTATTTCCCCATTTTCCCACCAAATCCTTAGTTGCTACTACTCACTAGAATCGTTTCAAAGAGATAATTCTTATGAGTAGTCACAGCTACGAGTACAACTAAAGACAATCTCCATCCGAAATACAGTTGAACTTCAATATCTCGAACTCGGATAACTCGAACTTCGGGATAATTCGAACTAAAAGTTCGGTCCTTCCAAAACTTACAATACAGAATTGCTCTAAAATGTATCGCTACAGATATCTAGAAACATATGTGACAACTTAATACAGGTCTAAAGTAATGCTGAAAGCTCCTACAGGAGCTTTCAGCATTACTTTAATAGACCTATATTAAGCTGTGAACTCGAGAAATTGATCAGATTAGAAAGCGGATGACTCGAACCCCTGTTATCTCGAACAAATTTGTATAGTCTCTTGAAGTTCAAGATGTCGAAGTTCAACTGTGCTTTCCTTCATTTTGTATACATAATGAATGAGGTATGTGGCTCTAGAAATATATCAAAGCTAGAAGAAAGTACTTTTATAGCTTGATGCACTCAAATGTCATTATCAGGTGCGGATCCAGGGTTCAGATTGGGGGGGGCGTAGAATTTTTTTGGAGCGTTCCTATAGGAGCGTTCTGTTTTACTTTGACCTTGCTTTAAGCAGCCACCTGGCTTTAACACAGCTCTTTTTGAACATGTATTACAAGCACACTATTTTTTATGTCATCAAACATAAAAATCTACGCCCCCTCCAAAATAATTTCTACGCCCCCCCAACCTGGAATCCTGGATCCGCACCCGTTTGCCCTGATCAAACACCACTTTTCCAACATGTCGGTTGATCTTGATCAGTCCAGTAAGCATTGCCCAAAGCTGTATTATTATAGAGGGTTCAAATATTGACTTTCTCTATTACATAGTTTTTTCATTCATCACAATATTCACCTACTTACCAAGCATTAACACAGTTGTGACGATGGAAGCGAACGTGGAGAGAAAATCCATCCTTGCTATTCCCCAAAATGTGATGAATGTATGTATAAACCGTAGCAATATCCACAGAAAATCCCACAATCACTGTACTCGCTGTATATATCCCCCACCTTCCTTGTGTTTTACAGAGTAAAAAACTACAGCCAGGTGTTTCGTTAGTTTACGTCGATATATATATCAATACACAAACGTGAAGTACTGGGGTCTCTCAGCGTAAAACTGAATTAAATACTCCACTGTGTGTGTGTTTTAGACCCGGCTCGGTGAGTCACTCGGTGTAAAACACCATCCAATAATTGTCCTGAGTCCTCGATTGAAGCAGAAGGCGGGGTTTAAATTTCAACCGCTATTTAAATACAGGCAATGACTTTGCCGCTGGAGTACTAATAAAAACCCTGGTATATTGAGACAGTACTCATAGTATCAAACAGTCAGCTTAAAGCAGCCACCAGTTTGTTTTCTGTGTCATCAAAACGAGGCTGGGATGGAAAACCCCAGTGAAGCGTGATATATGATTGGTTAGATGTTTCCCTTTGTTGTTATACTCTATTTCACAGTTATTGATTTGCGGCAACAGACTGTACAATGCAGTGATTGTTACAAGAATGAGTTCGGAAATCAGCTGATCGAGAGGATCGGTTCAATGTCCTTGGCGTGGAAAGGACCAATGCAATGTTATATCATATTTCAATAAAAATGCAGATGCGCATCAAACGGACAAAATGCACATTTCGTAATAATTATCGTGCAAACATCTTCAGAAAGGGAAATAGAGGACGAGTACAACAGTCAGTGAAGTAGAACGGCATCTTCTGATGTAATAATGAAGTAGAAAATTGATCATAGTGTTGACAGAAATCATACTGTTGATATTGGTATGGACTGACTGAACTTGGTGCGAGGTTCGGCGACTCCTCTGGCAGTATCTGTATCAGTTTGTATCGGACTCTGGCACCTGTCCGTCCTGAGGAAGGTGTCGCACTGTTGTTCTTGAACAGATTCCCTTACTCCCTACTCCAATACACACAACAGCAATAAAATCATAACCCTTTATCCGCGGGATTCGAGTATCGGAAACATTTTCAAACAGTGTAGACCCAGATCAAAGGGCTCCTAAGGGAGCCCTTTGATCTGGATCTTCACTGTTTGTCATAATAATCATTTTCTTCAGGGATAAGTTGTGACGCATTTTTTTTTTATTTATTTAAAATATTCAGAGAAGCCAGTTTCAATTATTCAGCACAATAAGGGTTGACACTACTATGATCAAGGCAAGCTATTAGATGGCTTATGCTCATGTGTACTATACTGTTCGCCACTGAATTAAAGCAATTTAAAAATGAATCTGCTCAGTTTTTTGAAACATTCTTCCTTATTCTATATCGTTATAACATCACTATCACTATCAGTGTATCACATAATTTGGATCCTGATAGTACGAAACCTTACTCGACTTCTGATCTTGGTCCAAGCAAAGGATTCCCAAATGCACTAATACAGCGTGAGCTTGTATACCGGTCATGGGATTATTATTACTATAAGGTCATTCAATGATTCCAACTAAAAAGACAACATTGTCCAGGAGAAAAATATCCACCCTCATACCTACTCTTTATAATTCATGCAATCATGCAAAAAGTGTTTTCTAATAGCAAAGTCCTTCGCGCTTTCTTCCGTTTTCCAACATGAGAATTTTGTAGAAATATAACAAAATTTGAGAAATAAATATTGCGATTCTTTTATAATTGTTATTCGAAAGGCGTAATTTTGAATAGCATATCTGAAGCACAAAGGGGGGTTCAGTATATATTTCTTTATCTATCGTTTTATTTTATTTTAGCAGTTAGATTAAAAACTCATTAAGTTGTCAGACTAAACCAAAAGTATTTTATTTCTCAGTTTGCATATAACAGATAAAAAAATGAGAACTATCATAAATAACATCTAGATTCTAAACAAACACAGTTACGTAGTATAATATGGGAAAGAATCAATATTTTATAAGTTATGTTTACATTGAGAATATCACACTCACACACATGCATACATTTATTACCGGGGGTGACCCTTCTACAATATTGAAGCCTGCTTCCAGGCTTCTGTCTCAATGGTAGACACTATGATCCAAACAAATATACTTAGTATGTTTTTGACTAGTTTTGCGTCATAAACATACTGGTAAATGAGGACATTTGTCGTGCTTATAGTGGAGATATGATAACACGCAGTCGACTATTTAAGAAATACAGAAAACCCTATTTTACACCTTAAGCCTGCTGGGCAAATTGTTTTACAGAATTTGTCACCAACTACATTTTCATAATTCAAGTCATAATCAGTTTATCAGTTTTATATCCTTATGCACACAAAATGTTTGAACCATGGCAGAAACTGTAGACTCAGATATGTATTATTCATAAACAAACATAGCAAAACTTGATCAGACTGTAATACAGGAGCCGCCTGGTCTGGGTCTACTCTATCTGCAAACGCGTTAAAATGCTTATCTATGAGGTACATGTAAATAGTTAATTAACATGGGTTGTTTAACTCTTTCGGCGCCAAATTTCTAATTGTCGTCTGCACTCCAGTTTTTGTTAAATCATTCGGTACAATAAGGAAATGGGATAAATAAATGCAAATTTCAAAGGAATAAAGCACAGATATAGAGATTGGGACAAAAAGCGAAGTCCCTGATCAGACGCCGCCTTGAAAAGGTGGCGTCTGATCTGGGACTACACTATTTGTCGTGGTGCATTTATGCGACATTGGCGGTGAAAGGGTTAATGTAGAGCAGAGGTATTACAGAAAGCTTAAATATGGGATCTCTCTGCATAAATTACATCATGTATACCCTTTACTCCATGAATATTCATGTGAGAAGTAATGACTGCATGAATATTAATAAGATTACTAGTTATAATAGCATACTTATGGACACAGGAATGTTTGGCCATGTCAGAAACTGTAGAATCTTACATGTATCTATAATCAAACCGATCAGACCCTGATCAGACGGCTCCTACAGGAGCCGTCTGATCTGGGTTTACTATGTTTGCAAAGGCTCAGAAAGGCATATTTATTGTGTTAAGGGTTAACCGATCATTTCTGCTTTTCAGTGATTATGTTAGAGAGGTTTTGCTGTATCTTGTCTGGACCTTGTACGTGACAATACTCCGTGTGTCTCGACTTTTAGACTGTTGGTTTATAACTTTACCACTTACAACAAGGGCAAACTGCTTCACAAGTGTAACATCTCATTGATGACAATCCTTAACATTTCACAATGAACATGGTTTTAGTACTAAACGATAGTAATGCGAGTGCAATTCTCCACTGGTAACATGACGCATTGCAACATCACCATATCCACTGCTGAAGTTTTCAATATTCACTATTTCAAATTCATGAATTTTCAACTTGACAAATTTCATTTTCATGAATTTCATGAATTTATGATGTCCTCTTTATGAATTTACCTCAACCTTGATACCTGTATTTCATAACTGGTCAATGGCAAAAAGCCTAGTGTATGATTAGTAGCTTTGGGCTTTGGTCCAGGCGATGACCCTAGCATTTTGGGGGCCAATGATAAGAGATTAGAGATCCATCCATATTTACTTTACAGATGCACTTTTAACGTATTTGCAAACAGAGTAGAGTCAGATCAGACCGCTCCTGTAGGAATTGTGCTGATCAGCATCTGATCTGTTTGATGATGGATTGTATAGTTTGCTTTGTTTGCTTATGGGATTATCTAAATAATGAGTTCGTGTTCATATAGAATTATAACAAAATTAAGCTTATCGATGTTCATACATGCATTATTTCTTACACGATTAGTAATGTATTGTCATGCCTAAATCGGTTTTATGCGCGAATAATAAATACATTCGTAGATAAAAAGTATGTGATGTCCTCACATGTGACTCCGAGAACCTTGAAGATCAAATACTATTAGAAATATAATCCCGGTGTCAACTATGTTTGCATCGCCTAATCTTTTTATGTTCCTGCTTGGGTTTCCATCTATTGGCTTATCTTGTCAAGGACGTATCTTGGACAAATAATTGTTATAATACGTGGGATCCTTTTTTAAATCACTAGTTCGGCATTGTCTGTGGCTGGGGCAATTTGACCAATACAGCAAAACCTCTCTATAACGGCCACTTAATTGTGTTAATTAGTTGGTATTTAGGGCAGGTGGCTGGCTGCTTAAAGCAAGGTGAAAGTAAAGCGTCCTGTTTTACTTTCACCTTGCTTTAAGCAGCCACCTGCCTTTAACACAGAATACTTGGTGTAATTTAGTGGCCGTTATAGAGAGGTTTTACTGTACAAGCATTGACGATGTGCATAGCATGAATAGGTGAACGCAATGGATATGCGCAGTGTCACGTCCCATTATTACTAGTCATACCTTAACGTCTTCATTGTGCTTATTGTCAACAGATATTACGTAATCATCGTTGGTTAGGAACGGAATATAGTTTATCTTACTGAAAATGTGCAAACAAGACGACCAAAATTTCAGAGTGTCTTGTTTGAACCCTTCCCCTCATATGAACGCTTGTTCACGCCTTTGCGACAGAATACACTTAAGACGGTGCCTACAGGTGCCGTCTTACATGTATCAGGGTCTATCCTGTTTGCTTATGACATGGTACATATCTGATTCTACGGTTTTGCCATAGCGAAAAAATACATGGTTAATAATGCAGTTTATAAATATTCATGATGTAATTATTTCTTACATAAATATTGAACAACGAAAATATTAACACTACACGTGTATCAATAGCAATACGGCACAGGTCTCCAAAATAATGCTAAGAAGTTAAAGATTTGTTTGTAATACATAGGGAATATTACACGAAGTGACAATGTGAAGGGTTGTATCACATGAGTGGTTGTTTGGCTGTAGTATTCTCACGAGCCGCTCCGCGGACAAACAGCCACGGATGTGATACAACCCTTCATATAGACACTTCGTGTTATATTCCATTTGTTATATACATGTTTTAATAAAAGAACACAAAAGAACATCAATATTCAAACTCCTTTTATTCAGAAACAGAAAACATATTCCATTCATGAATGGCACATTGATTTACAACTGTGATCTTGTATTGCACGCTCGTGAAATACGGAACAATTATATGAGAGGTTGTATTGCATGATCGAATACAATCATATTTTACTGAAGAAACTGCCAGGTGTATAATAAAGTGTAATATTGACCATATCCGGCTGATATATGTTGTGTTACTCTAAGGCTGTTTTAAGTGTGTAATGGTCGGATACAGTCTTGACTATGAATTGCATATGCACTAATTATGTGTATTTTTTCTTGAATAGCATTAATGGTGACATAATCAAAGTATTTTAGTCAGATCAGTTGTATGGCACTTTAATTAGCACGTGTACAAATTGTACAGTTTTGTCTTAAAGTCTCATTTTCACTCTAATTCTTTTAGAATTTCAGACATTTCTTTTAAGTATAGTTTCGTACTACAAACATGCGTAAATAAAAGATAAAATCAATATAATTCGGATAGGGATCATGTAGTCTGATGTCCAACAGCTCCCTGTGTTAAATTAACCCTTTCGCTGACAATGCCGGATCTGTGATTACCTATGCAAACAGTTTGGATCCAGATGAGACGCCGAGTAACTCGGCGTCTCATCAGGATCCAAACTGTTTGTTACTGTTACTTTGTTTTTGAAACAAAAATGAAGAAAATCAAAAGAACGAAAATTTGTAGCAGACGACAGAGTGTGGCAGCGAAAGGGTTAAAATTGTATAAGTACATGTAGAACTTGTTTTAAGCGGCCATGAAAAAAGGTCCAAATATGGGTATGTAAGGCAGGTGGTAGGAGTTTTCGGTATTAATTCTGCCCTGCATTAAGCAACCACGTCTGTTTAAGACTCCTATGTTTAATAAATGAATGGCCGCTTTAGACAGCTTCTATTGTAATAATAGGCAGTTCAAATATTACAATTTTCTAAAATAATTAGAAACGTTTTAACTGTTGTAAATCCTGAAGTTGTGTTTGTGAAACACTATGCCCCCGACATGACCTTTGACCTTGATTTATGACTTTGATATTAATAGGTCACCACTAAAAATGCTCATCTCCATAAGTTACGCATGCATGCCAAGTTTGAAACATGTATGTTGAATGGTGACAAAGTTATTGCCAATCTAAATTTGACTTTTGACCTTGATGTATGTCCTTGACCTTAATGAGTCATCCCTAAAAATGTTTGCTTCCATAAGTTGCTCGTGCATGCCAAGTTTGCAATATGTATGTGCCGTGGCTACAAAATTATCGCCAACGTTAAAGTTGGGAACAACCCAACCAACAGAAAGGCAGAGCAAAAACACTGTGCTCCACTGGAGCATATATTTCCACTAACCGCTCACTCGTTCACACTTTTGAGAAACTATTGACCGGGTGTAAAATAGACTGTGTACCCTGATGAGACGACGATAAACGCTGCGTTTGATCTGGATCCAGGAGATTGCATATTTATCAGGAAATGTGGACACCTCCGTTCTCACAACTAAAATTACGTTGAGTTTTTTGTCAAGATTATTCTGCTGTGTTTTGTTGCAAAGGTGAATAAGTTCACACTTGTTTATGCTGGAGTCATGGTAACCCGTTTGTTTTCAAAACATTTCAAGCGCCAATCTTAAATGACACCGGCATTGTCTGTCAGACACAAATTGAGCATATCATTAGAAATCTAGAGAAAAAATCTTGACACAAATGAAATATGCAATTAAACCGAACGCGATCGTCAAGCTGGACGTGAGGTCTGCGAGGTTAAACCGGTATTCTATCTTATTGCCAGGCCTAAATTGATCAGTAATTGGTTCCAACAAATCTGAAAGACTGACACAAGCATACAAAATGCTGCGAGAACAGACACCAGAATTTGCTCCGCTCGTACCCTGCTGTATTATTAATGTAACCTTGATTTCGTTTCAAATTCCTTACAATTCGAAAAGGTAAACGACGGGGGCGGACCAGCAGATGAGGCTGATTGTATCGCAGTATCTGTCGCTCGGAACAGAAGGAGTAAATAACCCTTACTAAGCTGAAAAATGTAATTGTGTCTACCTACTATTCGATCAAGCTTTTAACTGGGTGTCAAACAATTTTAATCTAGAATGTTTTTTTGTAAAAGCAATGACGAATCCATAGACAGTGAAGGGCAGTGAGAGTACTGCGTGGAATAAGATAAAAACAACCAACATATTTGAAAACAACAAGAATTGTATGATAGTTTTATATAATCTAACCGGCTCCAGACACACGATTCGAATGGCAGATGTTTTTTTAAGGATTGTGAGGACAATTTATACCACAGGTAGCTGAATCAAACTGACCTTGTGGATAATTATACAGAACGCCACTGAACTGAAAATAATCCATGTCATCGCATACCTTATTTAACAAGTAACAAATTCGTAGCTGTGCATTATCGCGCATTAGATCACAGTTAGTCGTTGAGATGTGGGTAATTAGATCACTTGGCCTAAAGGTATCGTGATCTAATGACTCCACATCGCAAATCCTGCGATCTAATGCGCGATAATGCATTATATGCATAATATTTCTATTCTAACACGACATTTTATTTTTACAAAAAAATATTTTCCTGGAGAATGCGGCAAAAAGGAAGCGTTGTCAGTGGTTACGCTATTTATACTCTACATGCCTTCCACCCATGATGCTGTACGAGTACAAATGGCCAACTCTCAACAGAAAACAACACTTCTAAGTAAAAACTGTTTCATCTTTCACATTGAACCGAACAACTATACCATTTACATCATGTTTGTTCACCTCTATGTCAGAGCCAACATGTTTACAGATTTAAATATGTGAAATTACATTTGACTGTGTCTGGTTTGTACATGGGACAGATTTGGTTTTTTGGTAGAACAGCCGAAAAAATGTCACGCGCAGTTCGTTATCACGGATTAAAGCACGTTTCTCGGTATTCTTTGTTTATATGCTGTAGGTTCAGAGTCATGTTAGAATAAATTGTATTAATTCATTCCCTCCTACTGACACCTTTTGACGCATCTGCAAAAGTCAGTTTTGAAACCAGTGCTCTGTGTATCACATTGGTTTCAAAAGTATACAATTCCAAAAATGCCCTTTTTCTATTAAATGTTGTTATTCAGTATATTTATTCAAAGACACTATTCCTAAAAATAGAGGGAAAGGTCAATTCGTAGTCTGCTGAATAATTAAAAACTAGCTTCTCCCTGTCCGAATATCCATTACACAAAGAGCATCACTGAAGAAAACTGTTTTTAGACAAACAGTGCAGACCCTGGTCAAGGGGCTCCATCAGGAGCCCTCTGATCTAGGTTTACACTGTTTACAAAGGTCTTATATACTCGATTCCCGCATATTTATAAGGGTTAACTCTTTTGGCGCCAAATTTAAAAGTGTCGTCTGTACTAATAATTTCATATTAAATATAATTCTGAACTAAATAATAAAGGTATATTAGTAAAACATTTGTTTTTAAAAACAATGTATGCTTGGGATAAAACAATACAGAAAACATTGAAGTCCCAGGTCAGATGCCACCTTGAAAAGGTGGAATCTGACCTGGGACTGCATTGTTTCCAATGGTGCCAACAGGCGACATTGGCGCCGAAAGAGTTAATAAAGATTTAATACTTCAATAAGGCACATGTATATTTACCTATCACTGACATTATCAATGAGTTTTATTACATTTTGACCCGTTAATGGGTTGAAACAATAAAACTAGTGAAAACTATATGCACCTTAGTAAATCCTGCCTCGATCAATATATGCGAGTAGTTTTATCACATAACTCCCCTTGTATTCGAATTAATATAGCCATTTCATATTTCTCTGTAGGATCTGTTAAAAACGGCATTTTAATCGAAATAAGTTATGTGATAAAAACAATATGATGCTCGTTGTCATTTTGCACACGCTTATATTTAAACCCGTCTCAAAGTCAATTCGAAACAGCTACCTGTGAGTTAGAGTGGGTAATTTGGCAATCAATACGGACGGAGTGCACTGCGCTCAAGGGTTGCATAGCGAATTAGCACTGAATTAGACCTCATGCTTCTGCGGCGCCGAACATGGAGATGTTTTACGTGTCTGTGACCTTTGACACTACCCACATAAATAAACAAAACGACAGCCCACCGAAGACGCACTTTGTTTAACCCTTGTCCCGATATGTGAAAAGAATGTCTGCTTGAATTTGGATCTGTTCAAGTTTGACTATTTCCGAGTCAATCGAGCTTTTGGGAGACTGTTGACTAAATGTCACGGAAAAACTGTTGGCCCAGTATTAAACAGTTTGGATCCTGTTAACATGACAATAAGGATCCAACTTTTTTGATATAGTAAAACCTCGCTAAACATGAATTCTAGTAATGTAGAATTTAGATACAGGTGACTGATTAATGCTGGGTGAAAGTCATGCAGAAAGCTCCTATAGAAGCTTTCTGCATGACTTTCACCCTGCATTAAGCTGCCACCTGTCTTCATGACCGATATCTATACTAAATTTAACGTCCGGTTTAGGGATGTTTTACTATACTATGACCGTGTTGATGAACATAAATGTAAGATAAATCAACCGAAGTTGGTGCTGTTTTCTACCAACTTTACTCAGCAGGCTATAGATTAACCCATTCCCACATATTGACGCCTTTTGACTCCTCTGTAAAAGCCACTTTTTGAAACCATTGTGATAATTTATCACAATAGTTTCTAAACTACACAATTCTAAAATGTCCCTTTTCTGTAGTAAATGATCCCTTTCGGTAGATCTGTTCAAAGCGGTTGGGTCTAAATATACTCTATGAGGTACATGTAATAGGTTAAGAGAAGTTGTAATTATGGCACAAACAGTACAATGAGAGTATTATATCGGGAGCTGTCTGACTATCTGTTTGAAAAGCGTAAGTTTGCGTCTTCACTAAAGTAAAGTTTCCAGACACATGTGAATATAGCTAAAGTGAATTCACCAACGTGTTCGTTTATTTGTACAGTTTTTCATGTCGCTTTAACAGTATGTCATTAATTTCTGTCATATCTCGACAAACGTGTTTGTTTATTTGTACCGTTTTTACATCGCTTTAACATTATTTCAGACATATCTCGACAAACGTGTTTGTTTATTTGTACCGTTTTTACATCGCTTTATCAGTATTTCAGAAATATCTTGACAAACGTGTTTGTTTATTTGTACCGTTTTTACGTCGCTTTATCAGTATTTCAGACATGTCTCGACACACGTGTACATTAATCCTGTAGCTGCCATGTAATGTCGTCAACAAAATGTTTCGACCGCTACATTTTCCATTTTTCCAAAAATTTCCAAAATATCAAAGAGTTTTGATCCTGATGAGACGTCGAGTAACTCGGTGCCTCATCTGGATCAAAACTGCTTGACTATGTATTCACAGATTCGCCACTGGCAGCAAAAAGGTTAATATGGAAATCGAAAGTGCATAATCAGTGTAAAACAATAGCTATAGCTTTAACTGATGTGGAACACTTCAACATTTTCGGAAATAGCAACGTCCGGTACGACAAGGAAACAAAACCAAAACCAAAGAACAGTCTCTTGAAGCAATCTGGCGGATGTGTGATGAAACATCGTTAACGTGGACTTAAAATTAGTATGTTAGTATAAATACAATATAGTTCAGTATATATATAAGACTTCTGATACGACAAGAAAAATAAAAATAAAACACACCAAAAAAAAGAAAAAGAAAAAACAACAACAACATAGGTAAATAAATAAAGAAAGAAAGAAAGGAAGAAAGAAAGAAAGAAAGAAAGAAAGAAATAAAGAAAGAAGAAAGAAAGAAAGAAAGAAAGAAAGAAAGAAAGAAAGATAGATAGAAAGAAAGAAAGGTCCGAAATCTCACGAAATAACCAGGAAGATGTACAGTGAAAAGTCTCTGAACCGAACTTTCAATTTAGTATTATTATTACCGGTTTATAAGACATCTTGCAGCTGATGCAGGTTAAAATCCGACATTAAATAGCAACATGTATAAAAGATATAATTTTTCTTTATTAAAAGTCCCGTAGAGAGGAGTTTTACTGTATGTTATAGGATCTTAAAGGGTACAGTAACTTTTATTTACCTTGTGTACATGTATATCAAACAGTGTGCAGAGGTCGAGATAAGATACCTGAAATTCAACATTTTTCAAGAATAACTCCTTTATTTCTCCACCAAACCCTATACTGTGACCACTCTTTAGAATCGTCTCGAAGAGACGATTCTAAAGAGTGGTCACAGTATAGGGTTTGGTGGAGAAATGACGATTTTAGTACTGGGTACTCACCTTCATCTGAATCTCTGGTGTGCACCCAGACCAATCACTTCATTGGAACATGATCAAACCAAAGAATCAGTAGGACATGTGTCTAGCAGTATTGGAATCCACGTCTCGTCTCGTCAAAATCTAAACTGTTTCACAGTTTGTTTTATTTATCACAATGGTTTCAAAACTACACAATTCTAAAGTTTTCCTTTCTTCTAGCAAATGGTCAATTTCGGTAGATTTATTCAAATATGTGTCTAAAAATAGACTAGGAGGGAATGGGTTAATTTGCCGAGCCTGCTACAGGCTAAAGTGACGATTGAAACATGCACCAAGTCACCGTGATAACGTAAACAGCGCATCTACGTCAATGTACCGTGTCCGTGGTGATAAGAGCGCACTTTCACGGGTCATTGCTCACTATCAGCGCCATCAAGGTGCTGCAGAAGACACCATCCTCAAGGTTTCCAAAACATAACCTCTCCTCTTTGTGCTCAAGGCATTGTACTACTTCTACCTTGGAAAACATTGTTGTGCTCAAATACCATTAATAATCAATATTCATGATGCCATATTTTTACATGAATAGTCATGTAGTTAAGCAGAGAATATTCGACAGAAAAAAGGTTAATCCTTTACTTCATAAATACGCTTTTCTACGCCTTTGCAAACAGAGTAGATCCAGATCAGACGGCTCCTGTATACATGACACGTCTGGTCAGGGTCTGCTATGGTTGCTTATGATATAATATAAATGAATGAATGCCTTGGCCAAACATTCTCATGTCCATGTCCTATCATAAAAATCAACTCATTTATATACATGATGTCATTATTTCTTACATAAATACCCATGGAATAAAGGGTTAAGAAACAGGCGGTTAACTTCCTTTTGGTTTCAATGGAAGCATATGACAACTACTCAGCAGAACCTGTCTTAAGCGACCGTCAAATAGAAGTCTAATTACTGGCCTTTAAGACAGGTGGTAGCTTAACCATTTCCCCCAAATGGTATTTTTAGACCCAACCTCTTTGAATGAATCTACCAAAAAGGAGCATTACCTAGAGAAAAGGAAAATGCTATATTTGTGTAGTATAGAAACCATTGTGATGAATAGAGCATTTGCTCCTATGGAGCAAATGCTCTGTTTATCACAATGGTTTCAAGAAGTGACTATTACAGAGGCGTAGAAAGGCATATTTATGGAGGAAAGGTTTAATACATGTCAAAAGTAATGTAGAAAGCTCCTGTATGAGCTTTCTGGCTTTATTTTTGCCCAGTATTAAGCAACCGCCTGCTTTTTAAGATTCATATGTAAATTCATTATAAAGACGCTTTAGGTATCGAGGGTTTAGTGCAAAACTATTGAAACTCCATCACTTTCTGAAGGAGTTAGAATTGTTTTGCACCAAGCCCTCGATATTTTCTACTGTATTATTTTCTGCAGACAAATAATGCTAGACAATACTTTGATCTTTCTCCTGTATGTAGCTGGAATTTATGTTTAAGTTTTGAGGCCAGACACCGTAACATTCCCCATTCGCATTAACGACTGAAAAAACAAGATCGATCGTACACAATAAGAATAGACAGAACTTCGTTAAAGTTCGCCCGACCTTAGGTAATGAACTACAGCGCTTCAAATTAGCGATCATCCTTATCAGGCTGGGTAAATGGGATTTGTTCAAATACAGTTAAACCTGTATACACCGACCATTTAAATCCGCTCTAATTCTGGTTTAAAGATCTGTTTGATAGCTTAATGCAGGAATGAAGTTATTTTCATTTAGGAGTTTTTTCTGCATTACTTTAGTCCTGCATTAAGCTTCCACCTGTTATCATCGACCCCCGTATTTATTTATTCATTCGCTTTAGGCATATTCTACTTTATGTGTATGTTTTAACCCTTTCCCTGTTGAATATTTGTGTGAGAAATAATGGCATCATGAATAGTTATGGAGCGGGAATTTGTTAGAACCGTCCTATTGTAGATATTAACCCTTCTCTTGCTGAAATTCAAAATACATTTCTTCCTCTTTACCCATGCCATGTTGTATAATTACATATATATCTTCACTGTGTACAAGTATTTCGCTGTGCAATCACTGCCGAGGAGTGCACTGGTTGCACAATCAACTTGTAAATAGTGCAGACCCTGATGAGACAGCTCCTGCAGGAGCTGTCTCATCTGGGTCTTCACTATTTACAGGGTTAAGTAGCCGCTCATCAGAGTATAATGTTGTCATATGCAGTATATTATGAGGGAAACAACAACACTGTAGAGATAACAACACTAGCGACTTACTCATTTCACGAGAGTTGTGAATTTATCTAAGTGCATTCATTGTTGGCTTGATTGCGGAAGGACACTCGAGTATATAAAAACGTGTACATCATGTCGACCTTATGCAATAAAAACAGCACTTAATATCTTTCCTTTGACTTTAAGGTGCATTATGTTTTTTTTCCATAATTGTATCCTATGTCCAAAGGCGGGGATGCGATTCAAATAGACAGCTCAATGCCTGACTTGAATCTGCCTATACCACCCCACTTGTATTACTACTGTAAACCCCCTCTAATGAGACCACCAAAAATGTGCATAATTCATAGTGGTAAAGGCAGGTGGTAGCTTAATGCAGGACGAAAGTTATGCAGAAAGCTCCTATAGGAGCTTTCTGCAAAACTTTCGTCCTGCATTAAGCAACCACCTGCTTATGAAGACATCCATATCTGTTCATTAAGTGGTCCCATTAGAAGGGTTTTACTGTACCTAACGTTTTGTATGCCCATGTACTATTTTGTTCGTATACTCAGTTACTTTACTTACAAGTATGTTAATATGTCTGTATGCTTATGTACTATTTTGTTTGTAGGCTCAGGTACTCACCAATAATGGTGGGATAAAAGATGATATATATAATTTTCACAAGCAAACAGAGCAGACCCAGATCAGGCGGCTCCTATAGGTGTACCCTGTTTACAAAGGCGCGAATATGCGTTTATATGAAGGAAATGGTTAAAGCAATAAAAGCGTTATAAAATTATTCTCTGTGAGGCACTGAAATATTTGGCGTCTAATCTAGATGCAAACAGTCCAATCATCAATTCGCTATGTCTATTAACCGTTTGCATGAAATTCTTACGTTTTACATGTTACAAACAGAGTAGATCCATATTAGATAGCTTCTGTAGACACGAGTCTACATTACTGCCAAAGAAAAAATCAACTTCTTCATGTACCTTTATGTTTAACCAATTTTCATAAACACTTAATTACTTACATGAATATTCATTGAGTAAACGGTTAAAGGTTTTTATCTGAAGGCACGCAACCCTTAGAATATAGGACACATATTCACGGGTATTTGTAAATAATGCAGACAAAGATCAGAAGCAAGCCTTCTTAACCCTTTCCCTCATATTGACGACTTTTGACGACTCTGTAAAAGTCACTTTGTGAACCATTGTGATAAATAGAGCATTTGCTCCTATAGGAGCAAATGCTCTATTTATCACAATGGTTTCAAACTACAAAATTGTAAAATGTTCCTTTTCTCTAGTTAATGCTCCTTTTCGGTAGATTGTTTCAAAAGAGGCTGTATCTAAAAATAGCCTATGAGGCAATGGGTTAAAGGAACCTTCCGATTAGGGTATTCACTGTTTGTCATTCAGACTAAGTGGACTCCTTAGTTAAACGCTGACGGACTATTCCACTCGGTGTACCCAATACGTTAAAGGGGTGTCTTAAAGTACTGCCACCTGTGCTGCGCACTCTGCTTTGCATGTCATAAAACCAAGTTGCAGGCAAATTGTTATCAGTTAGTTATCTATTAAAAGGCAAAGTGTTATCAGTTAGTTATCTATTAAAAGTTAGTTAGTTCAGACTTTAACCGCTTCCCGGTAGCATGCTAATGCTAGAAATAATGACATCATGAATATTTATTGACTGAATGTTTGTAATAGCGTATGTAGGCCTACATTGGATGTTTTGGCATTGGTAGAAACTATACTGTGAGATCTATTATAAATACGTAATTAAACAGAGCAGACTCTGATCAGCCGTCTGATCTGATCTGAACCTACTCTGTTTTCAAATGCGTTAAAACGCAATTTCTATTAGGCAAATGGTTAAAGGCAGTCATTGAACATTAACTCTTTTGGCGCCAAATTTAAAAGTGTCGTCTGCAATAATAATTTCAAATTAGATATAATTCTAAACTAAATAATAAAGGTATATTAGTAAAATATTTGTTTTTAAAAACCTGTATGCTTGGGCTAAAATAATACAGAAAACAGTGAAGTCCCAGGTCAGATGTCGCCTTTTCAAGGCGGCATCTGACCTGGGACTGCACTGTTTTCAATGGTGCCAACAGGCGACATTGGCGCCGAAAGAGTTAATTATGCAAACTTAGATAGTAAACTACAATCGCGAATCACCTACTCGTGAGAGCACATTGCTATTACCACAAAAATGTAATATAACAGTTCATGCTTGGTAATGATAACATATTAATAACATATTAATAATAAGCTCGTAAATTATGCTTATCTCAGCCATAAATTCGTGCGCGGGAAAATTGCTGTTGATTATATACGCCATAAGCTTCTTTCCTGTCATATTTTGTCGCCATTGAAGATTTGCCGGGATACACTTAAGGAGTCAAATATTGATATCTAGATGATGATAAAGCAAAGCTACAGATGAAAATGCTAACTCAAGTACTAATATTGTCATTTCTCCACCAAACTCTTTGTTGTGACCACTCTTTAGAATCGCCTCTAGGAGACGATTCTAAAGAATAGTCACTACATATGGGTTGGTGGAGAAATAAAGAAGTTTTTTTCTTTCTTGAAAATGCTTTAATTTGCATCTTATCTGGACCTCTATGAAGTTTAACGTTTATCAACTTTAAAATAAAGTGAGTAATGTTTTACCATGAGTATGGGATTCGTGAATATACTTTATGAAGTTATCAGAAATGCAACAACAATGTTTGCATTTAATGCAATTTGTTCGGCGAGTTTACAGTCCCATTATATTTTATGTGAATTAATTTCAGCGCTCAATTAGCTCTCAAATGCCTACAAATAATGTTTTATGGAGAAAATAGCATAATTTTACGGTCGTTGTTTTTTGCTCAAACCCGACACAGGGACATATCGCAGAACAGGGTAGACCAAGATTTAAAATTTAGCGCGTATATGATGTCAGTGAATCATGTGACTATGGACTGTACTTTATATAGAAATAAAGAAATTCTGATTTTGAATCTAATATATGCAAACATAAGTAAAAAAGGCAGCATTTTGTTCCATATTCCCAACGTTTCTTTGTTTAAGCGCGCGATGCGTCTCGACTGTCTCTTGTTTCTATCACATAGAAACCACAGGGGTCTGGACCGCTTCATGGGGGTCTATATGTACTATATAATAACAAGGGTTCCAACTACCGTGCACCACGAGTAACTCTTACAATTTAAATGATAATTTCGTAAGTCTTTCGGCTTTTGAAAGCCAATATATGTTTCTATCAAATAAATATAATCTTATAACGGTAACTTATGAACAAGTATCAATCCAACAATGATTTTCTCAAAATTGCACGTGTTTTTGGGTCATTGACAAACGTTCGTTCACCCCGATTTCACTATATCACAGCAATATGCAGTTAAAACAATGGCGTGGTTCAATAAAACGAATCAATTATATCACCATCTCCAATTTTTTAGACCCCAGCATCAAAAGAATGATGTAAAACTAGCGAGTTTTGTCAGTTTGCTTCAAATCGTCGAGGAAGGAGCCATTGTACGTGACGTCACGGATTTCCCAACTTTTCCTTCTCTCATCCAATGAAATGGCTCCATTCAAATTTGTCGTAAAATGGCACCACACGAAATAGAAACATAACGATAGACGGAAAGACCGCTGTTGCTAGTTGCTTACTTATTTAGAGGACAAAACAAATGGAGATCGGTGATATAATTGGGTTGTTTTATTGAACCATGCCATTTTTTTAACTGAAAATTGCCAGGTTATTGCTGTGATATAGTGAAACCGGGGTGAACGAACGTTTGTCAATCACCAAGAAAACACGTGAAAATTTGAAAAAATCATTGTTGCGTTGATAATTGTGCATAAATTACCGTCAGAAAGTTATATTTATTTGATAGTAAAATATATTGGCTTTCAATAGCCGAAAGAATTACAAAATTATCATTGAAATTGCAAGAGTTACATTCATACATGTATTTGTACTTGTGGTACACTGATGTCCGTTCTGCTAGTTGGAACCCTTGTTATTATATAGTACATATAGACCCCCTGAAGCGGTCTAGACCCCTGTGCTTTCTATTTTCTCTGATATCAGCTTTGAATGCGAACTCCGCCGTTAGTCGCCATTTTTGTTTACGTAGAGTAGATAAAGTGGAGTACAGGTCTAATGACACTGAGTTGTTTCGTATGATATTTACAAAAACATGTTGCAATAATCAAAACAATATGAACACGTAGAACAGTAGGCGTTTGATACTGGGATAAAATATCTCTACACTCAAGCGATATGTCGGGTTCTGAGTTCTTCAGACAGATGATAGCTTAATGAAGAACGAAAGGTGTACAGAAATATCTCATTGGAGCTTTTTTTTTTTACTGTTGTACGATAGTAAGTAATCACCAGTCTACTCTTGTAGATACTCATGCTGCTATAAAGAGGTGTTTAAAGTGCGACAATATACAGGAAAAACGTAACATGCATAATGTATATAATAGTTATCATCAGGGATTCGATTAACTACACAGTCTCAGACGGTTTCCAGTAGTTTTCATTATTATAGATTACATGTATTAGAAGCCAGGAACAAAAAACCTGTTTGTGAGTATATCTGACCATCGAGAACATGTTGGGATTTCAAGCAAAGCAGTGCGTTCCATACGTTGGAAAATATAAAAGTCAGAATATTTTGCAACTTATTCAATCTACATGAATATAATTTCTTTATCATTTACGCCATGACTATGTTTTACAAGAGTCTTTCCATTATTATGCAAGACCCTATTCATTACGAATATTATTCAATTAACCCCTGCATTAAATTATGTAGAGAAATAGATAAAGGTGTGTAATCAAATACTAAAATCGTCATTTCTCCACCAGACATCGAGACGATTCTAAATAGTAGTCATACCATAGGGTTTGGTGGAGAAATAAAGAAGTTATTCTTGAAAATGTTTTAATGTACGCATCTTATCTGGACGCATTAAACAAGGGACATTATCGCCATAGAATCATGTAGCGCATCTCACTCGTTCTCAATTAACTGTGACAAATGCCCATGAAAGAATACATATCGAGGAACGCTGTCAAGCCCATTACGTTTATGCATATGTGGAAAGATATATACGTCTGCATGTCAAATCCGAAGTTTTATGAGTACAAGTATCATACTTTTCAAGATACGATCTACCAAATAAAGACACTGATGAATATTTTAAGCAATGTACGAGTCATACATGTGTTCTAATATATGCTTTATAGAAGAAAAACAATTTGCAATAACCAACGTTTAATTTTGTTTTCGTTATAAAAACATGATAAGCATATTGGATCAATAAGAAAAATATTGACCATATACAAGTCGTTGATCATCAACACAATTAAAAAGATAGCCTTAAACACAAACTTTGTAACAGTTTAATAATCATAACTAATAAGTTTTGCTAAATAAGGTATACAGTCACATATATATGTGACATATTAAGTATCTAAATAATTAACTTATCTATTACTTAACACAACAGAGTTAATGGTCTAATTCGGCTTTGTTTCATTACAGTATCATAAAATGTTCTTGTCCCGTACCTGGCTCAAAATTGTCCCGTACATTGTAAGGTATGAAATATTGCAAAATAATATGTCAAGAACGTTTTTCTCTTGGATTTTCAAATTAAACACTTTAATTAAGACATGCATTTCATCCATATTACAACAAAACACTAGTTTGATTTGTTTTTCATCAGCAAAACTGGCTTTTTGGTGCATTGTAAAACATACATTTTCATATTCAGTCTCATTGGGTTTGATCTTTAAGCCAAAACACATCAAATGTAATCTCAATAAGACAAGTTTATAATAACATCATATCTATATACATATCCGTGCTAGCGTTCATCTTTAAATGTAAGTTAATTGTCACGCACTGTTTAACATGCAGATTGTCCCGTACCTGGTACTTCACTCTTACACAATAATTTTGTCAATTTTTTACACTAAACACTGTATGTCTCAATGAATTTCGACGTTTCGGCATCAACATTAAACATTCTCTTACTCTTTGCTGTAGCTGTTGGCCTCGGAATAACCTTTAACACGTGTCTATTATTCAACCAAATCTTGTCCTCTCTTCTTGGCCATTTATAGCGTCCTTCGATTTTGTTACATTTCTCCATACAATTCACTTCAACTTCATCGTCATCTTCATCGATATCAGTCACTTTTCCAATATAGCATTGTTTGTCATAAACCACAACTACATCATCATTCTCTTTGCATGTCAACTCTGGTGGTATTGTTATTTCATTGTTATTGTTATCCGTATTGCTTTCGTTCAGCTCATATTGTTTCTTCTCAAGCGACTTCTGACTCTCTTGTGATTTCTGATGTTCTGTTTGCTGACTTGCAGCATTTGTCTTTTTCAACTCTATTCGATGTTTTGACCACAAACAAAGAGTGTCCTCTCTAAACTCATATTCATTATCAAAACATTTGTCACATGCACATGTTGTCTCTCTAGTCAGAAGAAGTCCATTTTCATTGGATACAACACCATGGATTTTCATTGTTCCCGTTATAGGTTTAATATTGTCTCCATCTATCCTCTTTAGTGATTCATTACATTCCTCTTCACTAACTTTTATATACTTTATTGTACTTTCACTTTTAGAAGCCCACGAGTAGAAGTCTTCAGCATCTTGAATGATAACACCTTTCTTCACAGCATTATCAGCGTTGCGCTTAGTTGTCCCCCCGATCCCATCACATGGGCCTTTTCCATGACCGGCTTCAAAAAACTGCCAAGACGATTTGAGATTTTTCAAACATAATTTGCTCATGTAATTAAAAACAGTTTTGTTCCTGTACTGACTGGTAGGGGAATCAGTCCAAAAATGTATAGCTTCGAGATTGTCGACAAAGTCCTTCGTTGAATCAATGACCTTATCCACAATTAGAGTCACCATGGCAGCATTGTGGTTAAGCACTGCAGACACAAACACTATGCTTTGGTGCTCAAGCTCGCCATTAGTGTTTCTTCTGTATATTACTGTTGGATGTAGCGTCACAGCAGAACTATTCCAATAGGCACTTTAAACCTCCTCCATTGTCTGACAACAATAGTTCTCTGCAAAGTCCATCTGGACAATCGCATGCGTTGTAGGTAGTTTCTCTTTCATCATTTTCACGGCCTTATATTGCTTGTGGACTCTTTCTATATGACTTGCAAATTCTTTGTACTGCTGTTTCATTACGTCAATGAATTCTCTCTTCGGCAATTCAATATCGACAATACGCATTCTCATTTTCTCGTCTTTCATTTTTTGTCTCTTCCACTCCTGAAATCTCACTTTTGTAGCATCAATTCCTTCAAGAGTCACACATAACGCTTCTTCTGTGCTGAATGTCTCCATAAATTTGTCAGGACTTGTGACTGAACTTATCTTGTAGTTCTTCAGACATTTTAATTTCAAAGCAAAATTCTGATGCTTCTGGCAAAGGCATACACTCCTTGAAGAAAAATTCACATAAGCTATTGATGGTGGTTTCTTTCGATAAAAAGTTGAACGAGAAATTTTGTATGTAGATTCAGCTTGGTATTTATCATACAAATTGTACAAATAGTCATTCAAAACACGCTTTTGCACTTTATTTTTACCAATTTTCACTGCATCGTTTTTACCAGGCAAAACTCTGGAATTGTCATCTCTTTCTAAAATATCTTTAACATCTCTGTTAATTGCATTATTTTTTTCTTCATTTCGTCTGCGCTTTCTGATATCTGCTAGTTTCTTATGTCCAACAAGATTTCTTCTACTTATACCTGTGGTTTCTGATAGCCTTTTTTTGAGTCTATATTTCTTCATTATCTTTCCATATATAATTGGCTTTACTATATTCGAATTGTTTACTGATACTGCATCTTTTATTTCGCCAGTGAGACATTCAGCAAAAACTAATTTCTGTCTTATCATTGGTGCTTTAGATGGGTCTATTCCATTTTCTTCCAATAGATTATTTGCTTTTGTTCGTGGTGTTAATGGTGTCTGTGGTGTGTCTTTCTTATATTTCAACTCTAATCTGTTTAGTCTTTTTCTCGCAGAATTCAGCCTTCGTTTCAGCGATTTATTGTCTTCTTCAAGTTGTTCATTTCTTCTATACTGCTTTCCCAATGCCCTTGATATTCGTTTTCTCCCTCTTGATTTTCGGCTTCTGTCAGGTTTATTGAAGTTCATTTTAACTGTTAATGCTTCACTCATGTTACCTGTTGTGCTGCTTACACCATTGCAATCTTCCGATGTTGTGATGGCATTACTATTGTTTATCTGAGAATTCCGTGAGGCAGCTTCTTCAAGTTTGCGTTTTTTCTGTATGTTTCGCAATGTTTCCTGTTTAGTTCACGTTTATGCTCCTGTTCTTCTTTACTTAGCTTTGAAATAGGAGGTTTGTATACCCTGACTCTTTCTCTCTCCTTTTCAAGCCATTCATCTCCAAGCAGTGCCTTTTTTCGTTCACGGTATTCCTTCATACGTTGTGCCTTGGTCTTTGCCATTCTGCAAAATAGAACAAAATGTATTTGATGTCTATACTTTTGTGCAGAATTCGGTTCGTTTATGCTTACTTCATGCAAAATGATAGAATTTCTACCTGAATATAATGTTAAATTCATCAATAATCAATCGAACATTAAGGAAAAAAGAGGGACGTATGATCTCCTACATTACATTACATCAAAGTAAAAACCAGGTACGGGACAAACCACAACCAGGTACGGGACAATGTTTAAAATATATTGTATAAAGAACATGTTCAAAATACAGTTCAAAGTAATTTATTATATTATTTCCAATATGTTTTTACATTTATTAAAATATATCTTTGTAAGATATTTTGATAGAGTAAGGATATGTTTCAGGAACAAAGTCAACAATTATAATATTTACGATCGATCTTTTGTTTACACCGTCTGTAATATCAATTTCAGAAAGTCAAACATAATAACATAACATTGCATGTGTAGACAGAAATATGTGTTTTGCAAGGCGTGTAATGAATACAGCTGAAAAATGTTACATTGAGTTTTACTTGTATCACAAGCATTCATGTCTGCTTAAAACCAGGTACGAGACACTGATCAAGGTACGGGACGTACTTCAATACTACTTTGTGAACAATACATATTTTACTAGACTTTCTATTTTCCGTATAATGAAAATTAGGTATTTAAAACTTGCAATCAAACATTACCTTTAAAGAAATCTTGTTAGCTTTTCAAATGCAGAGCTCATGTAAATGCGTCGTTAGAACTACAATCTCAACCAAAAACGTGCGATTTTCAAACAATATGGCGGCAATAAATGTTTTCTTAACACGTGCCTGATAGATGACGTCATCTGAGCCAAAGTAATGAAAAAAGCGTAAATATTTATGTTTATAACGATGAAAACATCAGTTTTGTCCCGTAGCTGTTTTCCCGTATCTGTTTACATTTAATTTTCGTTGATAAATATCTGTTTTCTACATTTAGTGATTGATGCTATACGACGTATGATCCATAGATATATAGGTTACCTAAGAGTAAGAATAACTATTTGACCTATTACAGGCGCCGTAAAGTAACAATAATTATTTGAAGCACTGGCTCGTACCTGGTTTCCTTAAAATTACGCAGTTAACTTTCGGGCAGAAAGTCATTTTGAGCGTACATCCTAAAATATTACCCAATAAATGTTTTTTTCTGGTGTTTGTATACCTTTAATACATTCAATGTGTGATTTCAGTATTGCTATTCGACCAATTGGTTAAAAAGTATAATGCTATGTAGCCTAGGACTCGTACCTGTTCGGCATTTTGAAGACAAGCGAATACAGAGAATAACTGGATAAATGAGCATGATCTTCTGAAGAACTACACTATTTATGGAAATAAGCACCAATAACGATGCAAAACCGCCTTAATTCATATTCTTAAGGATTTTTGCACTCCCAAAACTATGGAATATAAAATGTTACCTGTTCGTGAAGACAGGCTGTTTTTGGATCCATTGGTCCCTTCCATCATGTCTTGCTTCATCCAAGAATAAAACACTTATTTTATATCGGGTTTATTGTATTCGCATATTGTTACCTTCTTCAGAATCGCATCTAAGAGCTTTCTTTATACCTTTCACATGAAGTTTTATGCGTGTATATACCGAAGACACCGTTTGCAACAGTTAATTGAGAATGAGTGATCTGTAACATATACTAGCAAATATAGAGCAGATTTTCATGAGATATCTCATACAAGAGTTGTCTGAGCTGGGTCTACTCTCTTTGCAAGGGCGTGATAAAGGCGTAGCTATGGTATAAAGTATAAAACACTGCTAAAAGTAACCCATTACATCATAGGGTATTTTTAGATCCAGCCTCTTTGAAGGAATCTTCTGGAAAGGAGCATTTACTTGAAAAAATGAAAAGTTTATAATTGAGTAGTTTTGAAACCATTGTGATAAATAGAGAATTTGCACCTATGGAATAAATGCTCTTTTTATCAGAATGGTTTCAAAAATGACGTTTACAGGGGTGTCAATAAGAGGGAATGGGTTAATGACATTTATGTTGCTTTCACGTTTCGTTTGTTGCTCATTGTATCATATTAACCCTAACTCAACTGTGGGGAAAAATGTTTGCTCCAATTTGGAGCTGGTGCATTTGTTACTTCTTCCGATTGAAGCAAGGTTTTCAGAAACTATTAACCGAGTGTCAAACAGCTTGGATCCTGACTAGACGCCGATTTAATCACCGTCTCATCTGGATTCAAGCTATTTGCAAATGCGATTCAAGTCGGGCTAAGGTTTCAGTAGAACATCTCCCCAGACGTATATGACATAGCTTTGCGGTCAGTGAGGTAATTAAGACTGAACGAGCTAATACAAATTGGCAGATATTTACCTATCTTGGAACGCCCAAAGAAGTCATGCTTGATGCCTGCATCTGGTATCAAACTACAACTGGGCGGACGAAAAGACAAACAACTTTATCTAAAGCAGCTATTGTTAAGGTAAGATTTCGTCACCGCCCAGGAATAAAACTGTAAATCTTAAGTCTTAATTGCTGATCAATGGGAATATTTGTACTTCTGAATGAAAACTGGGTGGTACATGTAGGTGTTGGGCATTATTTTATTACAAATACACACACTCTGACACAAAATTGAGATTTCAGTGAACAAACATTACAAAAACGCACGCTTCAAGAAATAATACTTCCGCGTTTCTGCGTTTGCATGCTTGCGTGAGTGCATGCATTCGTGGGCGCGAACTCGAGCGTGCATGTGTGCGTGTAATATAAACTATGAGGAAATCAGTTTTCACAAATAAACTTCATTCATACACTCTAGCTCATCAATTACTAATTAATCAAGTTTGCATCGGTTTAGATAAAACAATTATCATTCGTCTTGTGCTGTTTGACACTGACACCTTAAACCCATTTAAGTCTTACTTTCTTAGTGAAATCACCAAACTATATTTCTTGCATGAGTCTATTATTTTAGTAGGTGTGTTTCTACAATAATTCTTCTGCATATGTGTCATTTCGGAAATAGTGAAGCAGTCATTGCCGTCCCAGATCAATAGGATTCACTGTAAACCATATGGTCTGGGTCTACACTGTTTGCCTATATCGATAGTAAGGCACACTATCCTCAGATGAATCTGAGTCTCATATTATACATACGCGTTAACCCTTTACTCCATAAATACGCCTTTGCAAACAGAGTAGACCTAGATCAGACGGCTCCTGTAGGAGCCGTCTGATCAAGGTCTGCTCTGTTGCTTGTGATATAACCTAGATATTGCCACAACCAACAATATCTGTGACAATGTGCTGTAGAAAAAATCTAATTAATATGCATAATGTCAATACTTCTTATATAAATATTCATGGAGTCAAGGGTCAACCCTTTCCCTGTTGTACATTCATGTAGGAAATAATGATGTCATGAATATTTATACGATTATTTTTTATAATGTCATATGAACACATGGTATTTTGCCTGAAGCAGAATCTATAGAATCAGATATATATTACACCATAAGCAAACAGAGCAGATCCTGATCAGACGGCTCCTATAGGAGCCGTCTGATCTGGGTCTTCTCTGTTTGCAGATGCGCGAAAATGCACTTGCATAAGAGAATGGGTTAACAGTCAACGAGCAAAAATGTGATATTCAACCAGGCTATATTATGAAAGTAAATTATTTTTTACCCTTAACCCTTTCCTCCATAAATACGCCTTTCTACGCCTCTGTAAAAATCACCTGTTGAAACCATTGTGATAAATAGAGCATTTGCTCCTATAGGAGAAAATGCTCTTTTTATCACAATGGTTTCAAACTACAAAATTCTAAAATATTACTCTTCTCTAGTAAATGCTCCTTTTAGGTAGATTCATTCAAAGAGGTTGGGTCTAAAAATAGCCTATGGAGGAAAGGGTTAAACTCTTGCCTTCATTGAATTATAACAGGCCTGAATCTACAGATGTTACCAATACCAAAACATTTGCGTACAAATTACAAAAGAAATCACCTAATAAATGTTCATGACGTCATTATTTCTCACATAAATATTCAACAGGAAAGGGTTAACGAATCTAGCACACAGGTTCACTGTTTATAGAGGTTTCTTAAATATTACTTGAGAGTATAGTACAGTCAAGTCTCGCTAATACGAGCGCTCAAAAAAGTCTACTTTTGAATGTTTAAAACTGGTAGTACTTTAATGCGTGACAAAAATGATACAGAAAGCTCCTATAGGAGCTGTCTGTTTCATTTTTGTCCTGCATTAACACTTTCCCTGTTCTGTGTTTATTCTAAATTTCAATACCTACTGAATACTCATTGATATAATAGTTACAATGAAATATGACAGGTGGAACATTGTAGCCATTTAAGCAACTAAAGAAACAGGTCTATCAACTTCCTACAGGAGCCGTCTGATCTGGGTCTACTCTATTTGCAAATGCGCGAAAAGGCGTTTATATGAAGGAAAGGGTTACACAACCACATGCTCTACAGTCTCCTATGTTAATATACAGCTGAACCTCGATATCTCGAACTCGGATAACTCGAACTTCGGATAACTCGAACAAAACGTTCAGTCCTTCCAAAACTTACATATAATAGATTTGATAACTAAACATTATCGCTACATATATCTAGAAACACATGTGACAGTTTAATACAGGTCTAAAGTAATGCTGAAAGCTCCTACAGGAGCTTTCAGCATTACTGTAGATCTGTTTTAAGCTGTGGCCTTGAGAAATTGTTCATTTTAGAAATCGGATAACTCGAACTTCTGTTAACTCGAACTAATATGTATGGTCCCTTGAAATTCGAGTTATCGAAGTTCAACTGTATGTGTTATCGACTTATCGCGACCTTACTGTATAACTGTTACAGACATCACACAAGGCTATCTTTGTATGATAAAATCATTTCTTTAACGTTTCAATATTTCTGAGAGAAAGAAATACCAATATAATATTTTTTCGCAAATAAATTTAATTTGAGACCTGTAATCGGATTTTGATTTAGATTACACCACCTCTGAAGAGACTTCTCAAAGAACATATCGCCAGTTTCCCAAGATCCCAAGACAGGGGTTAGTTTATTGGCAATGCAGCAAAAGTCCCAACAGGATATCCTTCTATTACAAATATCTATCTCTTTTAAGACCGTCATGCTTATTCATAAATTTGCCGCTTTAAAGACCCATTATATTTTTATGTGAATCAATTTCCGCCAATATGTAGATGTCATATAAGCTTTTGGTTTTTAAAATATTATCATTTTACGGTTTATTTGCTCAGAAATTACACAGAAAATAATGTGGAACAAGCAAAAAAATCTAAATATAGATTCGCATAATCCGTCAATGAATCACATGGCCATAATATGATTTCTTATTTATTGATTTGCGCGAAAAATAATAATGGAAGGAAAACTAGAACAAAAAAAATGTATGCAAAATTTTCGTTTGTTCCCATGAACCAATCCAATCAAACAAGACACTCCCCCACCCAGTCAGTTACTTATTTGCATACAGTGGACGGTCTGTCTAACTAGGAATTCCCGTTAATTTCTTCGGAATGAAACGCGATTTGTTCGCTAATGATGTGAAAGTACATTTAGACAGACAATTCAACTTTCACCCAGGTTGAACGGATCCAGTTTCAGCTGTATGATCAGGGTCTGCTCTGTTTACTTATGAAATGATATACATATAGATCTGAATATAAGGTGTATGCCATAGCTAAACATTCCTGTTTTCACATGACATTACAAAGAATGAGTTGGTTAACAGTCGGCAGTTCTTACATGAATATTCATGGAGTAAAAGGTCAAAGAAAGTACTTTTTCTGTGGTTTAGATACAGTACATAAATTATACATTATCTCAAGAATACATGTAACTGCCGTATTTCTTAACAAAACCCTACTTAACCGGAATTCTAGTAGAGAAGTCTTTAGATACGTTTAGGCAGGTAGCTGCTTATTGCAGAAAGAAAGTCATGCAGAAAGCTCCTCTAGGAGCTTTCTGCATGACTTTCACCCTGCATTAATCTACCACCTGTCTCCAAGACCGATATGTATACTAAATTGAACGTCGTGGTTTACTATATTGTGAACACCCTCTACAACCGTCTCTTCAAACATGCATCTTTCATCTTATACTTTTCAAATTAGGAACCATTTTTCAAATTAACCCTTCGCTTGCTATTCATGTCAATATACCTACTTGTAAATAGTGAAGACCCAGATGAGACAGCTCCTGCAGGAGCTGTCTCATCAGGGTCTGCACTATTTACAAGTTGATTGTGCAACCAGTGCACTCCACAGCAGTGATTGCACATCGCAATACTTGTACACAGTGAAGATATATGTAATTATACAACAGGGCATGGGTAAAGAAGGAGAAATGTATTTTAAAATTCAGCAATAGAAGGGTTAAACAACTTGTTAACTACATGTACTAAACTGCCGAAGACGCCAGAAAGCAACTTTGGGGTTTGCTACCATGAGCTAATTCTGTGATTGTATTTGCAAACAGTTTGAACTCATATGAGACGCCGAGCAACTGTGTTGGCAAATCACAAACTTTTTAGAGAAGAAATTGAAGGAATGCCCACGCTGAAACCTAAACCAAGTGACAGTATTTGTTTGCAAACGAAACCTATTTGGTTCTTAAAGAGTTAATTTATGTATGATAACACACGTGAATGCATTTAACGTGGCGCCTCATTAGAAAACATATTTTATTCATTGCAGCAAGTGGTATTTCGGCAAGACTTCTTTGCCGATGTGACAACTGGAAATTATTTTGTGAACCAAACATTTAAAGCCCTGATAAGGGAATTCATATAAGGTCCCTCTGATTTGTGTCTGCACTGCTTCCTGGTATCCATTTTAACTCTTTACCCTGTGAATATTCATGTAAGAAAATCAAGAATATTAATTAGAATAAGTGTTATAACAGTACACAGCTACAGAAATATTTGGCCATGGTAGAGACAGTCACTGTAAAATCATATTTATATTATATCATAAGCAAACAGAACCGACCCAGATCAGACAACTCCTACATGAACTTCTGATCTAGGTCTACTCTGTTTGCAAAGATACAGAAAGGCGTATTTATAGAGTAAAGTGTTAATGTCTCTATGTACGAGAGGATTAAGTTGCAAAATGAAGACAATGATATATCTGTACGTATATCAGCATAAAACACATGCCTCGATAAGGCGATCTGATATAGTACCCAAAATGAACAGCATGCATAACTCATCTGATCCGATAACCGAGTTATACACACTTATATAGCAGAGCCTGGCTAAAGCGACCATAAAATGAATAAAATATGGAGGTCGATAAGAGCAGGTGGTTGCTTACTGCAGGGTGAACGTTATGCAGAAAGCTCTTAGAGGAGCTTTCTGCGTAACGTTCATCCTGCATTAAGCTACCTTCTGTCTTATAAACCAAGAATTAGACATAGTTTTAATGGTTGCTGTTAGATAGATTGTACTGTATATTGTTTCTGAATGTCTGTTACGAATGTTACGAACCTAACAGATAAAATTATGACCCTTCATTTCGAAAAGGGTCTGTTTCAGTACGTGCATGGAGTGGTTTCGGAAACAGAACCCCCATAAACCACAAGAGATTGACAGATTTGTATCAGTCCAGCAGCCCCAAACAATTAGAATTCCGGAGTTTAATATCGCACATACTGCATGTAGTTTTGATAAGGACACCCCAGGCGTTCTATTTCTGACAGATGAGTAAATGCGTTAATCATAGTGATTATTTTCGCGTTTTAACCCTTTACTCCATAAATTCGCCTTTCTACGCCTTTGCAAACAGAGTCGACCCAGATCAGATTGCTCCTGTAGAATCAGGGTCGGTTCTGTTATAATAATAATAATGATAATAATAATAATAATAATAATAATAAATACTTTATTTAACGAGAGTACTCATTTGGTAATGACCAACCTTCCACGAGGCCCTCAATTGCTTATGACATAGTATAAATCCTATTCTACAGATTCTGTCATGCTAAAAATTCTTTTGTTCATAGTGTCATTATAAAATACCAGTTAAGTAATATTCTGATATCATCATTTCCTTTCTGAATATTCATGAAGTACAGGGTTAAGTAAATAAACGGACCATTATTAACCAAACCATTACCATGGACATGTACCACATGAATAAATCACACCATCAATGTAAACAGAACAACAGAACAACAGAACAAAGCAGAACATACTTTTATTTAAGGATTTCAACAATACAACTCATCATCATACTTATGTAGTATTTCATCCCCTTTCTCTTTACTCCGGGATTAGTTATGTAAAGAATAATGACGTCATGAATATTAATTCAATGACACTTTATAGTAACATATCATATGGGAAACCTTTGGCTCTTTTAAAAACTCTAGAACAAACTATATTGTGTCATACGCATACAGAGCAGATCCTGATCAGACGGATACATCTGATATGGGTCTTCTCTGTTGCACATGCGTTAAAAGGCGTATTTATGGAGTAACGGGTAACCAGTGAAAAATGCAGGGACCTTGTAATAGGTATAATGTCTCCTTTGGGTATTCACTTTATGCAATGTAATGAAATTTTATTTTCTCTTAGAAATACCATTAAATGCATACACACAGGAAGTATTAGATATGTTCCAGAACAGACATGCACATAACACATGTTCTTATATAATTATGATACTTGTGTCGTTAACAGCTTTATCTCATAAACACGCATTTAAATACACGCATTTATAAACCACCTTTTTAAATAGATCATATGTCAGATTAGACAGCTGTTGGAACCGCCTGGTCAGGGTCTGCTCTGTTTGCTTGTAAAGTGATTCTGCACTAACGAAAGTAGGTTTAAATATAGAAACAAGGAATATGTTTATTTCTACATTTTTTACGATTTTTCATAGACAGTGCTCATCACGCTTCGGCTTCCAAGAGACGCCTAAATACATTGTTTGATATCGAGAGGCGCATGCGCGAAGTGTTTGCTATATTTATAGCGAATAGTTATAAAGAACTGTCATACTTTTTTGACCGCTGGAACAAAAAGTACTGCGAGATATATTCTAGAGTTTTATTGTTGTTTCTCTACAGAAAACGATCAAATAAAAAGCAAGACTGTTTAAATGGTATACTGACGGGTACATTCAACATATATTTATTTTTTAATGCGTTCATACCGTTATTAATTCGTACATGAATATTCATTAGATAAATGGTTTAAATGCACCTTGAACGTGATTTGCGTAAGCGTACCGCAGTACTGTACATGCATAATAGGGCACCATGTTAACGCAGAGCAATTGCTTTAGAGCGACGAAAAGTCGTATGCTGAATTTAGTGATTTCTCGTCATTTTGCGTGCCTTTAGCCATAATAGTATATAATTATGGTCTTTGAGAGTAATAATTAGATGTCATTTTTGTGCACATATTACAACACTCACGATCAATAAACGCAAGTTAACCAATTCTCTCATATAAACGCATTTTGACGCATGTGTATTAGTCCATTTTTAAAAACAGTTGTGATAATTAGAGCATTTGCTCAATAGGAGCATCACTATTTATCACAATGGTTTCAAAACTACACAGTTCTAAAATTAACCATTTTGCTAATAAAAGCTCCTTTTCGGAAGATTTATTCAAAGAGTCTTGATCTAAAAATAGCCTAGGCGGTAATAGGTTAACCCATTATCTGATTTAAACGCATTTTCACCCTTTTAGAAACAGAGGAGATTGCTGTATGCTGATTTAAGAGATGTATCATCATTTTACATGCCTTTGACCATAATGATCTTGAAAGCAATAATTGGATGCCGTTTTCGTGAACACATCATTGCATTGACGATCAATAAATGGGAGTTAACCCTTTACGGTATAACCTCTCTATAGCGACCACTAAATTGTGTTAATTAGTTGGTATTTAGGGCAGGTGGCTGCTTAAAGCAAGATGAAAGGAGCGTTCTGATTTACTTTCACCTTGCTTTAAGCAACCACCAGCCTTTAACACAAAATACTTGATGTAATTAAGTGGTCGTTATAGAGAGGTTTTACTGTATTTTATATTTGCGCATTTTTACGCATTTAGAAACAGAGTACATCTAGACCAGACGGCTCCTGTTGGACTCGTCTGGTCAGAGTCTGCTCTGTTTGCTTATGGAATAAAATACGATATATGATTTTACAGTTTCTGCCATGACCAAAAATTCCTATGTTGATATATCATTAAAACATATTCTAATTAATATTCGTGAAATCATTATTTCTTATATAAATATTATTAAGGGAAATGGTTAAATATGTACAAATGATAAGATAAAAAATCCATTTTCACAATGAAATGCAGAGAAATCAACAGTTTTACTTTTTTTTTAGCCGCGTGCGAAATCCATATTGTCTCAGAAATGACGATGAAGTATTCAAATATGACCATTAACCCTTTCCCTCATATAAACGTGTTTTCACCCATTTGCAAACAGAGTAGACCCAGATCAGACGGCTCCTAAAGGAGCCGTATGATCTGGGTCTGCTCTGTTTGCTTATAGAATTTGATAGATATGTTTCGGTGCTGTCTAAAATATCTACAATATTGCACCTTCCATATTTCATTATAATTATTTTGTCCACGAATATTCAGTAGGTAATGTAATTTGGAATAAATGTAGACCAGGGAAAGGGTTAACCTTTCTCAGGCTGACAAAATAATGTCTGATCTGCTGAACCTTTTACTGGTTTTCGATTCGTGTAAACCTTTGAGACACTACTGACCAAATGTCAGCAGCTGAGATGATGATTACACCGGGGTCTGATCAGGATCAAATATGTATGCAAATCTAACACAGGTATAGCACTTAGCAGGAGATGAGAATGGATATGTATACAAGATTACATTAGAATATTACTCCATTGCCCATCTAGCCCCAGAGACCTTCCTACCTTGTCGTGGTTCTGGGGCTTAATTGTCACTGGGGATGTTTTTATTTATTTGACGGAGATTATCCCCTCTGTCAATAACTAAAAGGTCTGCAGGTCGGTGGTTTTGATCCCATGCGCTGCTTTCTAGGGAATTAGGTTAATCAAAAATTATCTTCCTGATATCATCCCTCATCATCATGTCATCTCATCATTCATCGGCGCTATATGACCTATTCTGTGTCGCAGTGCCGTAAAAGCCCAACTCACTCACTCACTCACTTACCCATTGCCCATTTAGGTACCATCTCCATCTGCTTTGAAGTTCAAACCCTTTACTCAATGAAATTTCATGCAAGAAATAACGACGTCAAGAATATTAGTTAGATTAATAGTTATAACGGCAAATGGATACAGGACTTTTTAGCCATGGTAGAAACTGTAGAATCTTGTCTATATCATATTATAAGCAGACAGAGCAGACACTGATCAGACGGCTGCTATAGGAGCCGTCTGATCTGGGTATATTCTGTTTGCAAAGGGGTAGAAATTGGAAAGCGTATTTATTAGAGTAAAGGGTTAAATAAGTACTGAACCTTTTACCCAATAAATACGTCTTATAACGCCCTGGCAAATAAAGTAGACCCATACTGGTCAGACAGTTCCTGTAGTAACCGTCTGATCTGGATCTACCCTGTTTGCTGATGCATTGTGCAATGGACAAGAGTGCCCGTGCTTATGTTCCGCAACGAATATTAATCTAATTATAATTCATGTTTGCATTATGTCTTACATGAATATTCATGAAGAAGCGGGCTAATGTGATAGTCTCATGTGTATGAAGTCTATATCTTGTAACATTTATATCTGTTTAGTGGTAAAGAGTTTTACCAAGGAAACCATTATCACGTGGTAGTCATCATGTATTGAACAGAATGCGTCTGTCTGCTTTTAAATGACTTTTCGAAGTTATGTCATGAATTATTTATTGCTTTTTGTGTTAACGCTTCTCTTCCTGAAACAAATAAAGTCGACTATAGCCCTGACATGTACTGAGTTTTACATCAGTCATAATTGTTTACATTTTAGGAAACTTATAGACCGACCGTCAAACAAAATGCATTCCTTATAATTTCTCGGTGTCTCATTTGGATCCAAACCGTTTGCAATGGTCGGCCAGGCTGAACATAGTTTGAGAAAGGTAAACCCCTACAACGCTGATTTTTCAAATGGGCTATTCCAATCAGGTCAAGCATATGGTGAATATTTAGAGATTTTTCTAAAGAACATTGTAACGTGACAAACATGGTAGGCCTTGATGAGAGGGCTCCTCTAGGAGCCCTCTCATCTAGGCCTACACTGTTTGAAAAGGACTTTCGTGATTCATAATACCGCACCGTAAGAGTTAATATGTCTGGCTAGACGCAATTTAAATCTTGCGGGTCCAAAATCGTCTCAACGATCGCCAATGGCGCCATTATTAAAACAAGATCAAGAAAACAGGCATTTTCTCGCCGATTTTAATTGTTCTTTGTCCTGACTATAACACCGGGAACAATAAACGATAATGACTAACATTTTTGTAATATCATGAGGTGTAAACTGTTTACTTAATGGCTTTATGGTACATACCTATTTCACACACAGACTCAAATAATTAGTTCTTTGTCTGATAGATACTCATTTGGACACTTTTGCAAACAAAATAGACCCAGAGAAGACGTCTTCTGTAGAAGCCGTTTCAGGAGGGCCTGCTCCCTTACTTATGAAATTATATTGATTTGATTCTACAATTTCTACCATGGCCAAAACGCCCCCCCCCCCATTTTCATATACTAATAAAAACAAACATCAACAGATTAATAACGTACATGTTGTGCATACTTATGATGTAAATTGTTAAAACAATAAATGCATTGTTTTGACAATTTAGAGATAAATAGACAAATCATAAATAGACACAACTTCAGGATAGTTAAACAATGGGATTCCCAACACATGGACACAGTCATGTGACCTATACAGTAGATCCCCTCTAATGCGACCACTTAATGAATAAACATGGGTGTCGTTATAAGCAGGTGGCTGCTTAATGCAGGACAAAAGTAATGCATTACTTTTATCCTGCATTAAGCTACAACCTACCTCTACCAACCAGAATTATACCTCTTTTATGTGGTCGCATTAGAGGGGTTTACTGTAGTTACATTATGATACTGTAAAACTAATGCCCTCTACAAATCTGTTCTGATATATTTTCCCCTTGTATTCGATTCGTTCCTAAGGCGTTTAGAAACTATTGGTAGTGTGTCAAACATGTGAACCAGTGTGACGCTGGATCACAATCGTAACTACTCGCCGTATTCCGCCAGAGTTCGGAATATAGATAGAAATAGCCGAGGTGTTCCGAGTGGCTAGATCACAGCTGCTTGCAAGTAACAGTGAAGAAGCCGCAGCGGATACACATGAAGGCAAACCCTCTCTAAACTGGAATTTTGATAAAGAACAAATTAGGTATGTTTAGGCAGGTGGCTGCTTAATGCTGGGTGAAATGTATATAGAATGCTCCTTTAGGAGCTTTTAGCACGATTTTCAGCCTTTGTTAACCCGTTCCCTAGTAGGATATTTTAGAGCCAACCTCTTTGAATAAATCTACCGAAAATGAGCATTTACTAGAGAAGAGGAAACTGTTAGAATGTTGTAGTTTGAAACCATTGTGATAAATAGAGCATTTGCTCCTATAGGAGCAAATGCTCTATTTATCACAAAGGTTTCAGCAGGTGATTTCTACAGAGGCGTAGACAGTCGTATTTATGGAGGAAAGGGTTAATGTGCCACCTGTCTGACAGACCGCAACAGATACTATTTATAACGTCCACATTGGATAGGCTTTACTATATCTACACTGTTTGCGTGTTTTATTGAACCAATTCACCAGAGCCACGCAATCCGTCATGTATATAAAATAAAACCCTTCTAATGCGAATGTTTCATGAATAAACATAGATGTCTTTACAAGCAGGCGGTTGATGCTGGACGAAAGTAATACAGATAGTTCCTGTAGACGTTTTCTGCAGAACTTGCGTCCAGTATTAAGCTACTGCCTACCTTTATGATCCAGACTGAGATCTCGTTTGGGTTGTCGCATTACAAGGGTTTTACTCTATTTATAATGTTATAATCTTATTTACTTACTCAATATACACTTACATGACATATTTTCTTACTCAATACATACTCACATAATACATATACTTACTCAATACAAACCTACATGATATATGTACTTACCCAATACATACTTACATGATATATCTAATTACTCAATACAAACATGATATATTTACTTACTCAATAATACTTACATTATATATTAACTTACTCAATACATAATTACATGATAAATGTATACTTACTCAATACATACGTACATGATATATGTATAGTTACTCAATACATACTTAAATAATACACGTACTCACTCAATGCACACTTACATGATATATGTACATACTCAATACATACTTACATGATATATGTATACTTACTCAATACATATTTAAATAATACATGTACTTACTCATTACATACTTACATGATATATGTACATGTACATACTTACATGAGATATGTATAGTTACTCAATACATACTTAAATAATACATGTACTTACTCAATACAAACCTACATGATATATGTACCTACTCAATACATACTTACATGATATATGTACTTACTCAGTACATACTTACGAAGACGCTTCAATACATACTTACTAACACTTTTCTGGAAAAGTAATAGATACACACAATTACACCGCATATCTCGTTTTAATGAACAGGAATTTAGGTTGTGGTTGCTTAACGCATCTAATGAAGGTCTTACATGTGAACTTTCTGCATACCTTTCGTCCTGCATTAAGCTGTCCCCTGTCTTAAACACTGATATTGATACTTATTTGAGTTTTCAGAAACGTACTGAAATCGACAGATATGCGCACCATTCCAATCGCAGCTCGTGTAGTGGTAAATATTACACGAGGACGGCGTGCAGGTAGCTTTGCGCAGTGGCGGTACCATAGCCAATGAGGTTTGTCCGAGGCGTGGTTATTGCTAGTTGAAAACTATACCCAATACCCCGCGCCGACGCCCTGGAATATGGGCGGCGAGCGCAATTTATGATTGTCCTCACGGGGACACACCAATAAGTAAACACAGGATGCAACTGCAATGCGGTCAAGCTCTTGAGAAGCTTTTGACTGAGCTTACAGGCGCGGATTTAGAGGGGGTGAAGC
>OY755244.1:41269187-41344187 GCA_963576725.1 Azorinus chamasolen
GAACTAATTTGTACGGTCCCTCAATTGAAGTTCGGTTATCGAAGTTCAACTGTATTTGTAATATATACAACAAATTATAAGATAACACCTAGTAGTGAAGGGTCGATTATCAGAAACAACCGACTACAAGTAGTTACTAGAGTACAGACTTTCTAACATATAGATTCAAAATCCCCTCTTAGCCCGACGTTTAGATTATTTCAGATAAAAGCCAGTTTAATGATATTGAAAATTCCTGTGTTTACCTTTTGTTGTGTCCCCGTGAGGACAATCATAAATTGCGCTCGCCGCCCGTATTTCAGGGCGTCGGCGCGGGGTATTGGGTATAGTTTTCAACTAGCAATAACCACGCCTCGGATAAACCTCATTGGCTATGGTACCGCCACTGCGCAAAGCTAACAATGTCATTTCAACTTGTCCTTTTATACCAATCCAAAATGACGATGGACTGGTGTATAGTGTCATCGTTATCAGTACGTTCTCAGAGCACGCATAACGATATCAGTACGTTCTCAAAGCACGCATAACGATATCAGTACGTACCTCATTTGTGTACTAACGTATTCGTCGGCGGTCTGCTTCATTTCCATTTCTAGCAGTGCATGCTCCTTTAGGAAATATTTGTACGAATCCCTCCTGTATCAATCGTTTACCTGTTCAATATGCATGTAAGAAATAATGACATTATGAATGTTTATTAGCTCAATTTTGATAATGGCAAATGTACATGTTTGTTTGTGTTGATTAACGTCCGTTTCTGGACGCCCCAGAGAGAGAGAGAGAGAGGGGGAGAGGATACAGAGAAACCCGGGCGCGATGTCCTACTATTATTATCGACTGCGGTTCTCTGGTTCATTTAGATGCCCGGTATAAAGCACTGATACATCGGACCTCGGTTTATAGTCTCGTCTGAAGTGAAAGGGTGTTTGTGCGAGGGAATGGGTTAAGCAGTAGCATGTCAAAAAAGTCTTATTTCTCCTTTCCTAAAATTCCGGTTTATTGTAGCGTCTAATCAATTATAAAAATAAATTGAAGTGAAAACCACTACAATCTTTGTTCAATTTCAAAGATACACTTTTGTCATTTTCTAAGAAAAGTGTTACACGTATTACCCCAGAGAAAAAGCCTGTCGTGTCTGACAAATGAGCTACCATATAGTCTGACATAATTGCCAATTGATTTCCTAACCCTTCGCTTGCTGAATTTCAAAATGCATTTCTCCTTCTTTACCCATGTCCTGTTGTATAATTACATATATCTTCACTGTGTACAATCGTTTCGCTGTGCAATCACCGCTGTGGAGTGCACTGGTTGCACAATCAACTTGTAAATAGTGCAGACCTTGATGAGACAGCTCCTGCAGGAGCTGTCTCATCTGGGTCTTCACTATTTACAGGTAGGTATATTGACGTGAATAGCAAGCGAAGGGTTAAATTGTTATTATGTACGGGCTATACGGGCAATCAGTACAAGCATTTCAACGGTGGTTGTATGAAAACCAAACTTAACACTTTTCCCAGCTAACACCGATGTACAAACAGCTTGAATCCAGATGAGATACCTAGTAATTGGATCCAAGCTGTTTGACACTCCTACAATAGTTTCTCAAAAGCTTTATCGAATCAGGAGCAGTCGAAATTAACCAGATCCGGATTTGAGCAGATGTTATTACTTGCGGGGAAACAGTTAACCCTTTCCCTCATATAAACGTGTTTTCACGCATCTGCAAACAGAGTAGACCCAGATCAGACGGCTCCAAAAGGAGCCGTCTGATCAGGGTCTGCTTTGTTTGCTAATGGAATTTGATAGATATGTTTCTTTACTTTCTAAAATGGCTGCAATGTTCCACCTTCCATATTTTATTATAACTAATGTGTCCATGCATATTGAGTAGGTAATGATATTTGTAATAAACATAGAACAGGGAAACGGTTAAAGGAGTGCAGACAGTTTAGAAACATATCAGCCGGAACGTATAAGTTGCGTTTGCAATAATTTATTTTTGTAGAAATCAAGGCTTCTGGTAAGTCTCGAACACGGCAGAACCTCATCAGACATCGCTAATAAATCACTGTAGTTGAACTGGATACTCACTGCACTCACCAAAGGCTAGATTACACACTTGGGACTCAATTATAGTTTAACATAGCCCTTTACTCCATGAATAGTAGGTGAAATGGGGTTGCATGTACCTATGAATTCCACATGCAGCCCTTTTGCAACAGAGCCAGCGGTTTCTTTGATTTTTTGATTTTTGATTTTTTTTTCAATTTCATTTTCCTATTGCAAGCAGTGCAGTCCCTGATAAGAGGGTTCCTACAGGAGCTCACTCATCTGGGTCTACACTGTGTGAAAAAAACAACAACAAAACAAAAACAAACACCCAAACAATTGTGCTTTACGGGTTCATTCAGATCTGTCTATCATCCGGTGCAAGGTTGGTGCTTATGCAAAATTGTTATGATAGCATTGCTACTTTATTACAAATTGTATATATGTTTTCTCTCTGTTGAGGGCCTCATGGAAGATTGGTTTTAACCAAATGAGTACTCTCGTTAAATAAAGTCTTTATTATTATTATTATTAATAATAATATTATTATTATTATAATAGTCATGTAAGAAGTAATAACATCATAAATACTAATTAGATGAATGGTTATAATAGGACATGGACACCGGAACATTGGGCCATGGTGGAAACTTTAAAATCTATATACAATTGAACTTCGATAAGTCGAACTTCAAGGGACTGTACAAATTAGTTCGAGATAACAGAAGTTCGAGTCATCCGATTTCTAATCTGAACGATTTGTCAAGACCACAGTTTAATACAGGTCTAAAGTAATGCTGAAAGCTCCTGTAGGAGCTTTCAGCATTACTTTAGACCTGTATAAAGCTGCCACATGTGTTTCTAGATATCTGTAGCGATACATTTTAGAGCAATTCTGTAGTGTTAGTTTTGGAAGGACTGGGCTTTTTGTTCGAGTTATTCCGAAGTTCGAGTTATCCGAGTTCGAGATATCGAAGTTCAACTGTATTCCATAAGCAAATAGATGAGGCGGGTCCTATATGAGATGTCTTACCTGGGTCTACCTTGTTTGCAAAGGTGTGTTTATAGAGTATAGTATAGTATACGTATATCACTAGACATCTCGTTCAAAATTCGACTGATGGTCTGATTCTTAAATCCCTCACCGACTTGTTTCAAATCCCTGCATGGATATTTGGATTGCGGAAGGTCGGTTAATCAACCCAAGTGCTATTCTGTGCACAAAACAATGCAATTTGTTCCATGCACGTGACTACCTCTGTGGTCTTTCTCTACCTGTAATTAGCTGGACGTCGCGAAATGCTGTTAAAGCGACATAAAACTCCAATGTAAACAAACAAGCATGATCCGGGTCAACGGTATTTATGAGAATATGGGCCTGTCGGTCCCAGTTACGACCGAGTATTCTATTCTGTTATTCTGCCGTACGACAGCCGTTGATCGCTGAAATCGAGGGATTTCTACGGCGGATGTAGAAAATCTGCGGCGCCCGCACAGCCGCCATACTGCGTTCCCCTAATTTTACAGGGTGTAGGGTTGCTGTCGAATTTTAATTTCTACGGCCGTAGTAGCTTTTTAAAATCAAGCTATGCATCGGTAGCTCAAGACTGACTACACGGACACCGTACAGACACCGTGCGCCTTCCTTGCGATTGCAAGGATATGATGGCCGTACGGAAGCCACGCGGACGCTGTATGGTGACCATGGGTCATTACTTCAAAGATACCTACATGACTCCTCCTAAGACCGGTCACTCTCAACTGAATAATTTCTCTGTAACGTAATTATTGTATCGACTGAGTAGTAGTAGTAGGGTTAAACCCGTAACCCTTTCCCTGTTCTAAGTTTAGTCCAAATTTCAATACCTACTGAATATTCATTAACAAAATAGTTATAAAGAAATATGGAACTTGGAACATTGCCGACATTTTAGAAAGCAAAGAAACAGATTTATCAAATTCTATTAGCAAACAGAGCAGACCCTGATCAGACGGCTCCTCTAGGAGCCGTCTGATCTGGGTCTACTCTATTTGCAAATGCGTGAAAACACGTTTGTATGAGGGAAAGGGTTAAACTTCGATATCTCGAACTTAAGGGACCATACAAATTACTTCGAGATAACAGATGTTCGAGTCATCCGATTCATAACCTGAACAATTTATTAAGTTCACAGCGTAATGCAGATCGAAAGTAATGCTGAAAGCTCATGTAGGAGCTTTCAGCATGACATTTGACCTGCATTAAGCTGTCACATGTGTTTCTAAATGTGCGTAGTGCTACATTTTAGAACAATTCTGCATTGTAAATTATGGAAGGACCGATATTTTAGTTCGAGTTAAACGAAGTTCGAGTTATCCGAGTTCGAGATATCGAACTTCAACTGTATATGACAGTATTTTCAACTTAACCAATTTCCTCATATTGACGCTTTTTGACGCCTCTGTAAAAGTCACTTTTTGAAACCATTGTGATAAACAAAGCATTTGCTCCATAGGTGCAAATGCTCCATTTGTCAAAATGGTTTGAAAACTACATAAATCTAAACATTTTCCTTTTTCTGGTAAATGCTCATTTTCAATAGAATTGTTCAAAGAGATTGTGTCCGGAAAAAACAATTTCCATCGAATTGTTTACCATGTACTTCGAGAGGGAATTTATTGTTTATGTTAACAAACGTAAACAGTGCATACGTTCCCGAGAAAATAAAACTTAACAATAAATGCGCATCCTGTTATAAAATGGTAATATATACAGTAAAACCCATCTGAACCGGAATGTTGATAAAGATGAGTTTATGTATTTTAGGTAGGCGTCTGCTTAACGCATGGTGAATGTCATGCAGATAGCTCCTTTTGGAGCTGTGTGCGAGGCTTTCACATTGCATTAGACCGCCACCTGTCTTAAAGACCGGTTTCGATACTAATCTCAACGCCTGGTTAAGAGGGATTTTATTATAAACAAGAACAGTAGGCAGATACACCATGTGCTGAAAGAGCTAACCGTTAGCTACGAGTGAAGAGTTTGGGTCCAAATGAGAGTTATCTCTTCTTGATCAAAACTGTTTAACCCTTTCCTCCATAAATACGCCTTTCTACGCTTCTGTAAAAGTCACTTTTTAAACCATTGTTATAAAGAGAGCATTTGCTCATTAGGAGCAAATGCTCTATTTATCACAATGGTTTCAAAACTACAAAACTTTAAGAAAAATCCTTTTCTCTAGTTAGTGCCCCATTTCTGTAGCCTACTGAGATTTATTCAAAGCGGCTGGATCTAAAATAGCCTATGAGAGAATGGGTTAAACCTTTACTCCATGCATATTCATGTCAGACTCCGCCCATTGCGAATATCAATCAACTGATCATCTTAACCCTTCTTTTGCTGAATTTTAAAATACATTTCTCCTTCTTTACCACAGCCCTGTTGTATAATTACACATATCTTCACTGTGTACAAGTATATCGCTGTGCAATCACTGCTGTGGAGTGCATTGGTTGCACAATCAACTTGTAAATAGTGCATACCCTGATGAGACAGCTCCTACAGGAGCTGTCTCATCTGGGTATACACTATTTACAGGTAGGTATATTGACGTGAACAGCAAGCGAATGGTTATACTGTTATGTAAATCAAATAAATGTATTGCTATAAAATAGAATATAATCAAATATTCGAATGCTATATGCAAACACAGAAGACCCTGATCCGACGTTTACATCAGGAGCCGTCTAATCTGGATCTACTCTGGTTTGCAAAGGTGACAAAAAGGCTTCATTATGAAGTACAGTAAAACCCCGCTAATGCGACCACATAAAAGAGGTATAATTCTAGGTGCTAGATGCAGGTGGTAGCTTAATGCAGGACAAAAGTAATGCAGAAAGCTCCTAGAGGAGTTTTCTGCATTACTTTTATCCTGTATTAAGCAACCACCTGCTTATAAATACTCCCATGTTTATTTATTAAGTGGTCGCATTAGAGAGGTTCTACTGTATGTTGTAAAACCTTTACTTCATATATAGAGATGCCTCTAAATGCCTTTGTAAACAGTGTAGACCTAGATCAGACAGGGTATACTCTGTTTGCTTATGAAACAAAATCGATTTGATTTTACAGTTCCCGTCATGACCAAAATGTGTCTATATGTGCGTACGTCATTTTAAAATGCATCTAATTATAATAATGATGGCATTTTTTTTAAACATGAATGTTTATAGTGTAAAGGTTTAGTGTTGGAAATGAATCGTCGAGTAACTTGATTTGTTGATTAACGTCCGTTTCTGCTCACTATGGGCTAATTGGACGCCCCAGAGGGAGGGGAGAGGATACAGCGAAACCCGGGCGCGACGCCCTACTCTTATTATCGACAGTCTCTCTGATTCTTTGAGCCAAACACTTCAATGTTAATGTGTAATTATTTTTAAAAAAAATGGTCTATGCATATTCACACAGTAACAAATTTCTAAATTTATAAGGATTAAAATCAAAGCAGATTACATCATTGACAGACGACATTTAGGCAGAGTATTAACCCTTTCCCTGTTCTGTGTTTAGGCCAAATTTCAATACATACTGAATATTCCTTAACAAAATAGTTATAAAGAATATGGTAGCTGGAACATTGTAGACATTTTAGAAGGCAAAGAAACAGTTCTATCAAAATTCATTAGCAAACAGGGCAGACCCTGATCAGAGGGCTCCTCTAGGAGCCGTCTGATCTTGGTCTACTCTGTTTGCAAATGCGTGAAAACACGTTTATATGAGGGAAAGGGTTAAGAAGGAGGTTATCGGCATTGGTTCATTCAGTTGGCGTCTGGGTGGTCTATACAGAGACAACGGTGGATGGAGAAACATGCCAGACCGGAATCTGGTTCTGTAATAGACACCGACGCAACGAACCACATGACAGCAACAACGTGCAAAATGCACTTTTAAAGTGTTTGAAGATTCACATTTGATATTCGTTCGAGGGATTATGATCACAAAGCAAAAAGTAATCATATTTTAATGTTTCTCGTTGTACCACTAGACATCAACCCTCACACGATGCATATTCATAATAAAAATAATGACGCAATAAATAACCATTTTTTGAATTTTTATAACAGAATATGAAAATATAAATAATTGGATAGGACAGAAACTGTAAAATAAGAACCATATAACAAACAGAACAATTCCATGTCAGAAAAACTCTGCAAGAGTTTCTGAGTTGGGTTTGTCCTGTTTGAAATGTGTGAACAATAATTATATTTTTATACTTTCCATAGCATATACATACAGTAACGAGTTTTGTGAATATGTTTTCTGATATCTATCACTATGATTTTTGCATGTGTTACATGTACATGAGTACAGACTATGTACAGAGTATTACATGAGGCTAGGAATTGAGTAATCCCAGATTGGACAATTTCTGTGGAAGTTTCTTTTCTTGGTATACACAATTATAATGCCATATTTCACTTTTTCAAACTAGCATTCGCATCCGGTTTGTTTCAATCGATTAAAATGTACATTATATGGCTACTCTGCCCTGTCTTTTAAATTACAGATATTCTTATTATATTTCTGTTTGTTAAATATTTTGTATGAAATGCTTATGTTAGAGGGCCCTGGGGGTAGATTAGTATGTTGACTAACCGCGTAACCTCTTTAACAAAAGTATTTCCTTCATTCATAACCACATAAGCAAACACAGCAGACCATGATCAATACAGTTCCTATGGGAGTAACTGGGTAACTCGGCGTCTCGTCAGCATCCATGTTGCGTGACATTTAGTCAATAATTTCTCAGAATCTTGATCGAATCGGAAGTAGTTAAAACTTGCAACAGATATAAAACATTTTGCTTGAGTCTGAGACCATTCTCAAGCATCGATTTGTCAGATTCAGAGCTTGCTCAGAATCTGACCAATCAGATACTTACCCTGGACCCAGATATATTTTTCACAACGGGGTAAAGGTTAATTAAAGTTTCATCTGATCAGATATGTAAAACCTGTCTTAACCCTTTACCTGTTCTATGTTTATTCTATGTTTATAGCAAATTTCAATACCTACTGAATATTCGTGGACCAAATAGTTATAATTAATTATGGAAGGCGGAACATTGTAGCCTTTTTAGAAAGTATAGAAACAGATATATCAAATTCCATTAGCAAACAGAACAGACCCTGATCAGACGGCTCCGTCTGATCTGAGTCTGCTCTGCTCTGCTCTGTTTGCAGGTGCGTGAAAACACGTTTATATGAGAGAAAGGATTAAGCGACTATTAAAGACAAATCTAAATCGGGTTCTATAAGACAGTTTGTAGCGTAATAAAGGTCGAAATTAATACAGCACGCTCCTATTGAAGCTTTCAGCATTACGTTTGCCCTGCAACTAGCAACCGCTTGCTTTTAAGACTCAATACGTGAATGTATCACTAACCCTTTCCTTCATATAAACGCCATTTTATGTCTTTGGAAACAGAGAAGACCCAGATCAGACGGTTACTGTAGGAACAAATGATAATATAAACCCGATATCATCGCAATAAAATAGGTTAAAGAAAATATAATTTACTTCGGAGAGTTGATTGGTTTAAGCAAGTTAAAACGATAAAACATTATTTTTCCTTTTCCCATGTCATTTATAAAGTTCATATTAACTGAAAACGATATGGTTATGATATAACTGGATGGCAGGACTATGATATTAAACACTCCTACTTATGTTATTTTGTGTATATCATCAGTGCAGTGGAACTCTCACAACTCGCACACAGCTTAATTCAATTCGCAGTCGTGCATGCTTTTCTGAAATGCGAAACAACATCACAAAACCAAAAACATCCCCGCTTATTGCTATTAATTTCTATATACTTTACTGCTAGCTCGTGGTAGGTAGCTTATTTATAAAGATTTCTGGATACTCCTAAGATTTCTACACCCCCACCACCCCGTTCCTTATTATTAACCAAACTGCACACATTTGCAAAACTTGGCGTTCAACCAGATTTGAAACTTAAATTATAACAACAATATACTCCTAATTCCTTTATACTGCTCCTCTTACAACAACAACAACACCAACAACAACTACGTCTACTACTACTGTAACTGTTACTGCTCCTACTACTTCTTCTTCTACTACTACTACTACTACTATTACTACTACTACTACTACTACTACTACTACTACTACTACTACTACTACTACTACCACTACTACTACTACTACTACTACTACTACTACTACCACTACCAATACTGCAACTTCTACTACTACTACTACTACTACTACTACTACTACTACTACTACTACTACTACTACTACTACTACCACAACTCCTACTACTACTACTACTACTACTACTACTACTACTACTACTACTACTACCACTACTACTACTACTACTACTACCTACTACTACTACTACTACTACTACTACTACTACTACTACTACCACCACTACTACTACTACTACTACTACTACTACTACTACTACTACTACTAACTACTACTACTATTACTACTACTACTACTAACTACTACTACTACTACTACTACTACTACTACTACTACTACTACTACTACTACTACTACTACTACTACTGCTACTACTACTACTACTATACTACTACTACTACTACTACTACTACTACTACTACTACTACTACTACTACTACTACTACTACTACTACTACTACTATAACTGAACGTGACATGACTATTTATCAGGTGAAGGTTAAACGACACAGTCACTGTGCGTTATCTGTACGAATACAAATGATAACGCATGAATAACGGTAGGCATGCTAATTAATAAGAACGTATTGAAAACGATCACTCAATAATAAACGTATTGAAAACGAATGCACTACAAACGTATTGAAAACGATGACACTTGTGTCATTTTGGATGGGTATATAAGGACAGGTTGAAATAATATCAGTAGCTTTGCGCAGTGGCGGTACCATAGCCAATGAGGTTTATCCGAGGCGTGGTTATTGCTAGTTGAAAACTATACCCAATACCCCGCGCCGACGCCCTAGGCGGCGAGCGCAATTTATGATTGTCCTCACGGGGACAGAATAATAAGTAAATAGTAGACAACTTGTGAATAAAGAACATATTGTTCATGGAATTAAATTGAACTAATGGATATTTGTGTGAACAATAATGACATCATGAATATTAATTAGGTGATGTTTTTAAAATGGACATGGCAGAAATTATAGAATCATATCCATATAATTTCCTCCTTTAGAAACCTTCCTATCTAGGTCTACTATTTCGCAAATACATTAAAGGGATATTTATGGAGTAAAGTGTTAATTAGGCAACTCTCTCCCGATATATACGTCTCACGTATGCGTTTGTGTTTGGTTTTTACTTGACTTTATTGAAAATTCAAGATTTGCAGAACACGAGTATAGCAAGCCTGTTCAGTTTTTAATGATTCACGGTTAAGCTGTACTCGTATAATTTGAGGGGTAACCAATATCTAGCTATAATACAACGAGACCTTATCTGACAAAACAATATTCATAAATTCGAGTATAAATGTATGCTAGTACATGTACTACAAAGTACTGGTAACCTCCATTTCATTTATTGCAACCCTCTAAGTTAATGCACCAACAGGAAGAAAACGCTGACTGCTTTAATTGGCAAAACTGTTTACTTATTGCTTCGAAAATTAGAGTAACAGTGCGTGTAAGACCAACGTTTTATTGAGACCTAGGTTGAAGTCAAAAGTTACCATGATTTGTCCTTGTTATGGGTTTTCTGAATCTGATGTCTACCCGTGGTGCCACAATGCCATATTTCAAGTTTTAAATACTTCATTGTTATACTTTTTCAATGAAATCAATTCACTTAGTTACAATTTCAACTAGAGGTTTTTAGTCACAAAAACATATGTCCCCCTACCCCTCGCACCCACACATACACATTGCGACTGACTGCGACATACTGTCACATTTCTGTACATGAGAACTCGGCCGGACAAGATGTGTGACAGACATACAGACAAACAACTCTAACAAAAACAATATGTAAAGGGAAATAACTAAAACTGTTCCTACCATAGTAATGGATTTGATGAATGATATTTCCCCTAATTATGCGCTTTCCACACCACATTTTTCAAGAAAAAAACATGATAACAGTTTATAACTTAAAAATATTGATACCAGAGTTATGGCCCTTGTGCATGACGCTTCCTTTCATTATGTACTCTCTATAAATGAAATGTTATTCGAATAGTAACAGTAGAGTTATTGATCGAACAAAAGGGTAACAAAGGGCAATAACTTCAAACGTATTGAAGCAAGAGTTATGGCCCTTTTTCGTTTTTCTCTCATCATGTTCTTGCCATGTATGAGGTTTCAATAAAATGTCATGACCCATGTAGGAATTATCGTCCAGACAAGAAAGTGTGAAACAAAGGTATAAGGGGCAATACATCTCAATTTATTGAAGCCAGAGTTATGTACCTTGTACATGACACTTCCACTCATCATGCTTCTTCCATTATAGGAAGTTTCAATCCAATGGCATGAGTCGTATAGGAGTTATCGTACGGACAAAAATGTGTTTCAATCCAATGGCATAAGCCATATAGGAGATGTCATCCGGACAAAAAGTGTGATTTTTTTACAAGGGGCAATAACTCCAATATTGGTGAAGATATGGACATTGGGCATGACAATTCCTCTTATCATGATCTTTCCATGTATGAAGTTTTAATCCAATGACATGAGCCATATATATAGGATTTATCGTTCGGAGAAAAAAGTGTGAATTTCTTTTTGCAATGGGCAATGACTCCAATATTAGTGAAGCCAGAGTTACGGACCTTGTGCCTGACGCTTCCTCTCATTATGCTCTTTCCATACATGAAAATTCAATCAAATGGCATCAGGCATATTGAAGTTATCGTCCGGACAAGAAAGTGTGACGGACAGACAGACAGACTGACAGACAGACTGACAGACAGACAGCTCACACGAAAACAAAATATGCCCCCATATAAATAGGGGGGGGGGCATAATTACATAAATTGACAATGTCAACATAATAAATTTGAACTTGCAACTTCAAGATATAACGATTTCAACTTAATGGGTTATCAATTTCAAAAAGACAGGAGTGCTTGTACAATAGAATATCTAGAACAAATCCAACAATCATAGCATAACACCCTGAACCCTTTACTCCTTAAACAGGGTAGACCCAAAGCATAATGGACCCGATCAGGATATGTCTGTTTGCTTTTGAAACAATATACATTTGATTCTACAGTTTCTGTTCATGAATAAAGGTCTATATAATTATAAAATTCCGCTAATAATCATGATGTTATCATTTTTTCATGATGATTTGTGGAGTTATTTCCCTCATATAGGCACCTTTTCACGTATTTCCAAAAACAAGTAGAAACAGACCAGACGGTTCCTGTAGAAACAGTGTATCAAGGGGCTGCTCGGCTTGCTTCTTCTGTTTGATCAGATTTGTTCAACTACTGGCCGTGTGTTAACCCATTCCCTCATATTTACGACTTTTGACGACTCTGTAAAAGTCACTTAGTGAAACCATTGTGATAAATAGAGCATTTGCTCCGTTAGGAGCAAATGCCATATTTATCACAATGGTTTCAAACTACAAACTTCTAAAAAATCCTTTTCTCTAACCATTGCTCATTTTAGGTAGATTTATTTAAAGAGGTTGTATCTAAAAATAGCCTATGAGGTAATGCGATCAGTTTAAATCATGATAATGTCCCGAGTTCCTTAGCGTCTCATCTAAATCCCAGTCATGTCAACTGATCATGTTGGTAGGATAATGGCTATTTATTAATCAGCGCTATTTATTGCCCAAACGGATATTTGCTTTTGCGAACGTTGTCTATACGTATATAGATGAGAACGTATCCACAACGATAGGCATGCTTATGAGAACGTACTGAAAACGAAGACATTATACACCAGTCCAATGTTATTTTGGATGGTTATATAAGGATAAGTTGAAAAGATGTTGGTAGCTTTGCGCAGTGGCGGTACCATAGCCAATGAGGTTAATCCGAGGCGTGGTTATTGCTAGTTGAAAACTATACCCAATACCCCGCGCCGACGCCCTGAAATACGGGCGGCGAGCGCAATTTATGATTGTCCTCACGGGGACAGAACAAATAATAGATTTGTCAGGCAACTACATATTTATAACTCATGAATATTTATGTGAAAAATAATTACATCGTGAATATTAATTAGCTGGATTTTTTTTAAACGACAAATAAACACAGAATGTTGAGGCCATGGGGAATTTACTGAAACATGTCAAAACTATTTCCTCCTTTACCAACGTTCTGAGTTACGTTTACTCTTTTGTAAAGACGTTAAAGGGACATTAACCCTTTCGCTGCCAAACTCTGTCGTCTGCTACAAATTTTCATTCTTTTGATTTTCTTCATTTTTGTTTAAAAAACATAGTAATAGTAACAAACAGTTTGGATCCTGATGAGACGCCGATTTACTCGGCGTCTCATCTGGATCCAAACTGTTTGCATAGGTAAATCACAGATCCGGCATTGGCAGCGAAAGGATTAATGGAGTAAAGAGTTAAAAATGAAACTCATCCGACAAACGGCTCACGTATACGTTTTGTGTTTAGTTTTTATTTGACTTTTTGACCATTCAGGATTGCGAACAAGCGTGTGGAAAGCATATTCAGTTTCTGTTTCACGATTAAACTGTTCACGTATAACTCATGGGGTAACCAATATCTAGCATAATACACGAATTCTCAATCTGACACAGATACATTCAAAGAGTCGGGTATCAAATACGACCCGGTCCCATATACTAGAAAGTTTGTACTGGCAACCTCCAGCCGAGTTACTCGGCGTCTCATCTGAATCGTAGCTGTTCTCTATTCGTGATTACCGGGATACAGGTTAGTATGGCATCGATAAATTTGCAGTTTCGATTTTGAGATCGGTCCATTATTTGTAGTGAATAGGTAGAACGGGATAACAAGTAATGTGAATTGTCAAGGCAAGTATCGATAGTTGCTGTACATGTGTACCGGTTTATTCGGTAGTGAGTATGTTTGCATGACAAAAATAAAACGGTAATAAGCAGTACTATAGATATAAAACAAAAATCTTTGAGGTGTGACGGTACAGTAGAACCCCTCTAATGCGACCACTTTATGAATAAACATGGTTTCTTTTCAAGCAGGCGGTTGTTTAATGCAGGACGAAAGTAATATAGAAAGCTCCTATAGGAGCTTTCTGCGTTACTTTTTTCTTGCATTAAGCTACCACCTGCACCTACCACTAGAAATTATAACTGTTTTGGTGGTCGCATTATAGAGGTTTTACTGCATTTCAAAAGTACTCAGAGGTCGTGGTACATCTATACTTTCACTCACAACTTAATAATGCTGGAAAATAATGTCTGCTTCAAGTCCGATAAGTCACTGTTGCAGTGTTTACTTATATCCGAGTTGTTAACCCCTTCCGTGCCACAATGACGGGTTTATGATATCACATGCAAACAGTTGGGATCCAGATGAGACGCCGAGTAACTCGGCGTCTCACCAGGATCCAAACTATTTGACACTCTGTTTACCTAACCCTTTCCCTGTTCTATATTAAGGCCAAATTTCAATACCTACTGAATATTCATTAACAAAACAGTTATAAAGAAATATGGAACGTGGAACATTGCAGACATTTTAGAAAGCAAAGAAGCATATCTATCAAATTCTATTAGCAAACAGAACAGACCCTGATCAGATGTCTCCTCTAGGACAATCTGATCTGGGTCTACTCTGTTTGCAAATGCGTGAAAACACGTTTATATGAGGGAAAGGGTTAATATATCCGAGTTGTTCAAATGTTTGGAAACTACTGACTGGGTGTTAAACAGCTTAAAGTCTGATGATATCCCCAGTTACATGTACTTAGCGTCTCATCTAAATCCCAGTTGTTTTCAAATGCCGGTCATGTCTCTCTTGGCAGGATAGGGGCTAGTTATTATTCAGCGCTATTTATTGCCTAAACGGTTATGCGAACGTTATCTATACGTATACACGAGAACGTATTCATAACGATATGAACGTATTGAAAACGATGACTGTATGCTCCAGTCAGTCGTCATTTTGGATAGGTATATAAGGACAAGTTAAAATAGTATGGGTAGCTTTGCGCAGTGGCGGTACCATAGCCAATGAGGTTTATCCGAGGCGTGGTTATTGCTAGTTGAAAACTATACCCAATACCCCGCGCCGACGCCCTGAAATACGGGCGGCGAGCACAATTTATGATTGTCCTCACGGGGACAGAATAATGACAATATAGCCTTGTGTATACTTTTTGCATGTTTATAAATGTTCTTAGTTACAAACCTTTTTTTGTTCCTGTTTAAAGAGCCAGAGAATGATCAACCTGGAACAAAATATGTTCTGTTTCACAGTTACGATTGTGATTAGTCTAAATCATATTACTGTCATCCTACCAAATGGTTATATGACTTTAAGAGGTACAGATTGTGAGTTAGTTAGCACTAAAAACAAAAAGAAGATAAGTTTATTTTAATTAGATATATACACCTTCTCCACATTTGAACTGATTTAGAAAATTCTATTTTATTCAGATATCTACGCCTCCGCGTTTGAACTGATTTATTAATTTACAATGTCGGAATAATAGCTCCTTAATAGAAGATCTATACATATAGCTTAGAGAGTTAATGCAAACTAGATATTAGTTTTATTAGGTAAATTAAGATTTTTGTCAAGAAATTGCAGTTCAATATGCAATGAAAATATGTCAGTGTACAATCTTCTATGTGACTGTACATCAACTTGACCATGCAGCTAATGAATATTTATAAGAAATATGATACATCTTAGATATTAAATGAAAATATGTTCATTAATTAGATATAGTCAATAAACAAAAAATATCGTTTACTCGGTGCAATACTATTGTACCTGCGAGTAACATTGCTCGCAGATACAATAGTGTTGCGCTGAGTCATCGAATTACATGTACATGTATACTGTTTTCTAATTTCATAATATGTAACAGTAAGTATATATTTCACAATTTAATTTAAAACTGCTTTCTGGCAAACAGAGAAGACAACAATCCGACAGCCTTTAAGGGGATATCTGATCAAGGTTTGACCTGTTTCTAAATGCATGATTTTCAAGTGGTGCGATATCATATGGCTATATCTAAAGGACATATGTAGACGTCTAATATCTATGTGAATAACTAGCTAGATTGTCAGTCATCTTAAAGTCTTTATTGAAATTGTATTAACCTCATGGACGTGTTAGTCTAAAGGTGAAAATAAAATCTTATCTATCTTATCTTATCTATATAGTTAGTTTGTTTGTATCGTATTTTGTTTTGTCGCCTTAATGGTATTTCGATCATATAGCGACGTCCAACACTAACTACAGGTGGAAGAAGACGCCAGAGGTTTTTCCGTCATAGTTATACATTAGAACCTGTCTTAAGTGGTCATTGATTTATTGAACACATGAGTCTTAAAGTGGTTGCTTAATGCAGGGCAAACGCAATGCAAAACGCTCCTATATGAGCTTTCTGCATTACCTTTGACCTGCATTTACCTACCACGTAATTAGACCTCTATTTAATGCCCGATTTACCCATTCCCTCATATGGACGACTTTTGTCGACTCTGTAAAAGTCACTTTGTGAAACCATTGTGATAAATAGAGCATTTGCTCCTATAGCAAATGCTCTATTTATCACAATGATTTCAAGCTAAAAAATGTTAAAAAAGTTCTCTAGTTAATGCTCCTTTTCGGTAGATTTATTCAAAGAGGTCGTATCTAAAAATAGCCTGTGAGGTAATGTGTTAAGAAAGGTTCTACTGTAGTCAAGCATTATGAAACTAACAGAAATTAAACCCAACAGCATGATCAGTCAAACTCGCTCATGAGGACATTTGACACGCTACTTTTCAACATACTGATCATTAGTATGCCCATTCATATTTTTTCTTATTAAACATATTCTCTTTACAGGAAACCCTGGTAAAAGCGACCACTTAGAGAATGAGCCTAGGAACCTTTAACAGCAACCGGGTGTTAATAGCAGGGCTTTATTGGGCGTGTACTGCATTACTTTCGACATGAATTCAGCTACAACATGCCTCAATGACTCAGAATTAGATATTTAACCCTTCGCTTGCTATTCACGTCAATATATCTACCTGTAAATAGTGAAGACCCAGATGAGACAGCTCCTGCAGGAGCTGTCTCATCAGGGTCAGCACTATTTACAAGTTGATGGTGCAACCAGTGCACTCCACAGCAGTGATTGCATAGCGAAATACTTGTACACAGTGAAGATACATGTAAATATACAACAGGGCATGGGTAAAGAAGGGGAAATGTATTTTAAAATTCAGCAAGAGAAAGGTTAATACATGCCTATCTTGTAATGGTTCAATTTCAAACTTAGTTTCAAAAACAGTTACTTATATTTGTTTTGATTGTTATGTTTGGATACTTCATTTGAGGTTTGATCTCGATTATGATTATCATACATACGTTCGTTTAGTTTGCTACCAGATGTTTTCGTGAGCAACACCACTGAGGGGAATCTACCTCCCTATAATTGTTCGTTGTGAATATCTCAGTGGTTATGCCTCTTTTAAAAATATTGTCTACCCGTTTGGAATGTTTTGTTGTTCTTGTTTTGTTTTGTTGTTTTGTTTTGCTTTTTAGGAAGGTGTGGGGGGGGGGGGTTGTTCTTACCACGTGCATCAATTGCTAAATAGCTATTGGCAGAAATGATCGAATCTGTGAACATCCAGGCTCGGATTTAGAGGGGGACGGAGCCTAATATATTAGATATATATACAGTAAAACCTCTCTATAACGACCACTAAATTATGTTAATTAGTAGGTATTTAGAGCAGGTGGCTGCTTAAAGCAAGGTGAAAATAAATAGAACGCTCCTATGTGAGCGTTCTGTTTTACTTTCACCTTGCTTTAAGCAGCCACCTGCCTTTAACAGAAAATAATTGATGTAATTTAATGGTCGTTGTATCTACTAAAATTCAATAAAACAATTATTCAGAAGGAGTGTTTTATTTCCCTTACCCAATTAAGCTCTTTTTCAACATGTATTACAAACACACTATTTATTTATGTCATCAAACATAAAAATCTACACACAACCCTCCAAAATTAATTCTACGCCCCTCCCCCCTAATATGATATCCTGGATCTGCACCTGACATCTTTTGCAGTTTAGATCCAGATGAGATGTCAATCAAGTCGGCTTATAAACCAGAATAGCAACTGTTTGATACTGTGTTAATATTGTGTTGCCTGAAAGGAAAGGTAAGGGAATTCAAATACAGTAAACCCCCTCTAAAACGGACGTTAAATATCAGTCTTGGAGACAGGTTTCAGCTTCATGCAGGATGAAAGCCATGCAGAAAACTCTTCTAGGAGCTGTCTGCATGGCTTTCATCCTGCATTGAGCAGCCACCTGCCTAAACGTATCTAAATTCTTCCCCACCAGAATTCCGGTTTAGAGGGTTTTACTGTATAAGAATTCAAATATGAAAAATATATTCATTAACTAGTGTATATAATACTACCCGGTCGTAAATACTAGAAAGTTCCTTTTGGTAATCTCAAAGGAAACCGCTGACTGATTTAATTGTTAATCAGCGCTATGTATTGTCCAAACAGATATTTGCTTTTGTGAACGTTGTCTATACGTATACATGAGAACGTATTCACAGCGATACACGTGCTTATGAGAACGTATTGAAAACGATGATTTTGTACACCAGTTCATCGTCATTTTGGATGGTTATATAAAGACAGGTTGAAATAATATGGGTAGCTTTGCGCAGTGGCGGTACCATAGCCAATGAGGTTTATCCGAGGCGTGGTTATTGCTAGTTGAAAACTATACCCAATACCCCGCGCCGACGCCCTGAAATACGGGCGGCGAGCGCAATTTATGATTGTCCTCACGGGGACAGAATAATAATTAAATTATAGTAGACAATTTGTAAGTAATTAAATTTAACTCATGAATATTTATGTAAACAATAATTACATCATGCATATTAATTAGCTGGTTTTTTTAATGGGCATGGCAGTAATTACAGAATAACTAATTTGTAGTGAATATGAAGAATATAAAATCATGTGAATATATATTAAGTAATATGAATTGTCATCGCCAGTATCGATACTTTCTCTATCTATATGAGTACTAGTTTATTCTGTGGTTCGTATGATTATATGACAAAAAACACGGTTATAAGCAGTACTATTATACTTTCACTTACAGCCCTTATACTACTGAAAATTAGGTCTGCTTCAAATCCGATTAGTTGCCATGTTTACTTATCGATACGCAAGGCAAAACATACCATGTGAGCAGCGATATTGTCAATGTTGTAGCCTTTTAGATCTAGAAGATGAATACCATTTTGTATGTATATGCCCCAAATATATTGAGCTGCGAAAAATATACTTGAAGAAATATTATTATGTAAGACCATCTATGTACAAGTTTATTGAATTACTAAAATCTCAAAACAGAAAGGTATTGGTAAAGTGTTCGAAATATATTAAAGAAGCTATGACTTTAAGAAACACAATTTTAAACTCCCAGTACATTTACTGTATTATTCATCCTCAGTATAATTGCTGATTATGCATTTATAGGGTTTGTTTATATCGGCTATATGTAGATACTCTGTGCTGTACATATTCTTGTGATTACGATATATTTAACATTATATGTTAACAAGACAATGTACGTTTGTAAAAGTCTTCAATAAAAATCTGTTCTGTTCTGTTCTTATTAATTTTGTTTAAATGTTTTGGAAACTACTGACAGTCTTGATGATATCAATGGTTATTTAGCGTCTCAAGCCTTTTTTTAAAATACCAGTCGTCTCTGGCTTGGCAGGATAAGGGCCAGTTAATGATCTGTGCTATTCATTGTCCAAACGGACATTTGTTTTCGCGAACGTTATTTATACGTATTCATGAAAACGTATTCACAACGATACGCCTGCTTATGAAAACGTATTGATAACGATGGCACTATCAACCAGTCCAATTTTATTTTGGATGGGTATATAAGGACAGGTTGAAATGATTTCGGTAGCTTTGCGCAGTGGCGGTACCATAGCCAATGAGGTTTATCCGAGGCGTGGTTATTGCTAGTTGAAAACTATACCCAATACCCCGCGCCGACGCCCTGAAATACGGGCGGCGAGCGCAATTTATGATTGTCCCCACGGGGACAGAATAATAAAAAGAAAAACAATTGTTTAGTATTGTGTTAACAAAAATGTTACAAAATATTCTCCTTCCTATTGAAAGTGCCATAGAATGTTGAAGTTGGTTGAAAATATGTTGTGTTTCACATTTACCCTGGTGACTGGGCTAAAACATTTTTTTTTTCCAAAAGGATACATAAAGTTCAGTTTGTATCATATTTTGTCGCTTTAACGGTAACTCAGTCACGTCCAGCTAATTTTACAGGTGGGGGAAGATCTCCAGAGGGTTTTACTATTTGGGGGAATCAATCTTAAAAGTGTTGTTGCCAATATCTCAGTGGTTATGCCTCTTTTAAAATCTCGTCTACCCGTTTAGAATGTGTTTGGGTTTTAATTATTATCAATTACTAAATAGCTACTTCGTAGCAATGACCGATTCCGCGAACATCTTTCCAGTTAATATTCAGTTGAGATGCCAATTAGTCGTCTTATCACCAGAATACAAACTGTTTTTATAATATGATCATATTTTGTTGCCTGAAAGGAAAAGTAAGGGAATTCAAAACAGAGAATTGAAACATATCGCAGGTGTTAAAGTTTGAAAAAATACACAAACGAGAAATTATTGAAAATGATAACATCACTCACCTGTTCACTTTACAGTTTAATGCAAGGTGAAAGTCATACAGAAAGCTCCCATAAAGACTTTCTGCATGCTTTTCACCCTGAATTTTGCACCTACCTGCATACAGATATAATGTCTGCTTTACGTGTCACATTTCAGGGGAAATAACTACACCATTACTTCTATTGTGAAAATATCTTTGGTTATTTCCCTTTGAAACTGTCTCTTAGCTTTATCCGATATGAATATGTTATTTAACCGTTTATCTGATAATTATTCATGTAAGAACAGTGACAATGAATATTTAATTTAATGACGTTTTATATTGGCGTACAAATATGTGAGCTATGGCAATGACAGAAACTATAAAATTAAATCTATACAGGGTGTCCCAAAAAACGGAACCCTGGATCAAATATGTATATTAACCACATTAATGTAACTGGACACTTTAAAATATAAATATTTACCGTTGTAGATAAGTCATTTGTGCATATACCTGCCAAATTTCTCTTAAAAATATGCATTGGTTTTAAAGATATTAATATTTTAATTAATGCACCTAATATCTGTTTTAACATGATATTCGTACATTGCATAGTCCATGCATTTATCATGTTTAAAACGGAGTTTAGGGTGCTTTTATTTAAATGCTTATATTTTAAAAACCAATGAATATGTTTAGACAAAAGTTAGACAATAAACGGCAAAATGTTGTCTCTACTCAGCTACATGTGTATACTTTTAATTTAATTATTGACAGAAATGGGATAACATGCAGGTCTTAATCTCGGGTTCCGTTCTTTTTGGGACACCCTGTATTATCCCATAAACAAGCAGAAGTAGACCAATATCAGACGATCCCTGTTTACAAAAGAGTCAAAAGACACCATGATGTTGGAATTCGGGGAGTGATCAATTCATAGTCAACACATTGTTATCTGGCGTGACGTACAAAACAATATCCAGTAAAACATGTATTTAGCGTCTATCAAAAGGAATGATGATTCAGGCACATTAATTCCTGGTTTACTTTTATCCTACATTAACCAACACGTGCCTATTAGACGGCTATGTTTAATAAGCAAAGGGTTACTTCATATAGACGACTGTATGCACCTTTGCAAACAGAGTAGACCCAGATCAGATCCAAAGGAGCAAATGCTCTATTTATCACAATGGTTTCAAAACTGCACAGTTCTAAAATATCCTTTTCTCTAGTTAATGCACCCTTTCGGTAGATTTATTCGAAGAGAAATGATTTAAAATAGCCTATGACGGAATGGAATAGTGCCATTATAACAGTATATATTTCTTATATGATTATTCATGAAGGGAATGGTTGAATGCCTCTTTTCCGTAATGCAAATGTCATAGTGACACATTTTCAGCATTGCTAGGACATGCTACAATGAAATTAAACGTCAGTGTTTGTGACATAGTGTAAATCCCTCGAACAGAACTAGTTTCAAAAGTACGTTTTGATAAGTATGAACTATGTTGAAATGAACATACTTTGAGAATTGGCTCAACAAGTATTATAGTAAAAGTTCTGTTTGACTTTCACCCTACATTAAGCAGTCACCTGCCTATTTAGATTATACTTTAGATATTTACTAAAGGCTCAGATTTAGAGAGGGTTTACAGTAAAACATATCTATAACGGCCACTAAATTATGTTAATTAATTGGTATTTAGGGCGGGTGGCTGCTTACATGTATAGCAAGGTGAAAATAAAACAGAACACTCCTATAAAGCTTTAAACTTGCTTTAAGCAGCCGTCTGTCCTTAACACAAAATAATTGATGTAATTTAGTGGCCGTTATAGAGAGGTTTCACTGTATTTATAATTAATCTTGGAGAGTCAATACTCAAAGATAATCTGCCATTGTTCTTTGTTTCATTGAGGCATGAAAAACACACGTACTCGAACACTCCGACACACACATGCTACCTGCTGGAAAAAGCATATGTTCCGAATTTTCTGCGTTGTTTCTATGGAGTCACGTGCCAACAATTAATGCCCAGTAACCATGGCAGTGTTCCCAGGTAGGCGCATGTCTGCACCACGTGGTCTATTTGTGTTATTATGAATGTTGTAAGAATACAAGAGATTCTCTCACAGCGGTATAATACGCACTGGACGGGACTGCGGAATAAAATAACTACTCGATCGCAACTAGGTAAGATGTATTTATGATTTTAAAGTTTTAATCTCCAGTTGGGTAGATATGTTCAAGCCGCGTTAAAACAAACTATATATCCCATAGAAGCTATGAGATTGGGAAATAGAAAGATCGAGAAAAAACGTTCAAGGGCATTTCATCTCCATGTTTGCCGTATCCTTAACAATAAGATATGGAGGTGCATCGTACCGAAACGATGTATATGTAGAGATGTGGAATGTCTAACAAAGTCTAATTCATACAGCATAACTTACTCAAAAATGAATGTGTTGACCTTGCAAAAGTGACACATTCTATATAACATTAAGTGGCAGTACGAATGCCTGACAATTTGGATTAAACGACATAGCATTAGAAACTAGAAGAAAAGTAATAGACAACACTGGTTTAATTCATAATGTAAATGTGATCTTAAAATCACTGTTGATTGAAACTGTAGGATATGTTGTTAACATCACTGTTGATGGAAGGTGCAGGCTGTCTGATATTTCTCATTCACCAGCATGAGTGTTATCGTTTGTAATACATTATTACGCAATGGTTCTGGAATGTTTGGCAAAAACGAATTACGCATGTTGATAGGCGCAGCATCTGTGAGAGTTACAACTGGCAAACATACATGTGCATACATGTATATGATAAATTCAATACAAATTATACTCTTACATCCTGTGCCATATGAATTATCGGATTTAGGAACAAAACCTGGGGTTACATTATTTAACCATTTACTCTATAAAAATGCCTTCTGAGTGGGCCCTCTGTTCAGGGTGGACGCTGTTAGCTTATAAAATAAAAACAGATCTGATTATACATTTTCTGAAATGGCAAAACAAAAACCCTTGCTTGCTGGCAGTTATAAGTATCCAGTCAAATTTAGTGATTTCATAAATTCTTGTGTACATAGGTTTATCTAGATATCTACATGTACATTCATGTACATATGAAAATACGCGAGTCATTTATCATGCTCATGTATTGTCCGCTGACAACATCCGATTAATATTATTTTGGTTACTAGCAGTGCTTTTTGATAATGAGACTTAACGCTTCGCTTGCTGTTCACGTCAATATATCTACCTGTAAATAGAGAAGACCCAGATGAGACAGCTCCTGCAGGAGCTGTCTCATCAGGGTCTGCACTATTTACAAGTTGATTGTGCAACCAGAGCACTCCACAGCATTGATTGCACATAGACATAATTGTTGGCAGTGAAGATATATGTAATTACACAACAGGGCACGGATAAAGAAGAAGAAATGTATTTTAGAATTCAGCAAGAGAAGGGGTAAACTATTTGCATAACACTTCCTTCGTCTGATAGAGATCGTTGTACCTTTGTGCACAGAGTAGACCTAAATCAGACAGAGCAGTCTAAACCAGGAACTGTACTCTTTGCATACGAAATAATATAAATCTAAATCTGCAGTTTCTGTCATAATAAAATATACCCTCGTTCATAATGCCATGATAAAATTGAGTTAATTGATATTAATGCAATCCATTAATTGATGTCAATGCCATTCATGTATTTCTGACATGAATATTCATGGAGAAAAGGGTTAAACAATAGGTGTTACATTTAGCCGAAAGGTTTAACATCAATGATACAATGCGTCAAATAGCCTGAAAACGTCATTTACACCCAGAAAGCATGAGTAACTTTAGGTGTAAATATGAATCACTCAATATCAATAATTTAATTTGAGAATGCTGTATGAATCATACTTTAGCTTCTCACTATAAAAGGTTTAGACCTTGTAGGCCTAGAACGAGTCTAATAGTTAAATACGTGTACTACGTAACAGTCGTATGAACAATTCTATTACCACTGTGTAGTGAAACATGAAACACAAATACAGAAGTAACATTATAGCTTTGACGTAAGACAGAAGTAACATTATAGCTTTGACTAAATACAGAAGTAACATTATAGCTTTGAATTAATACTTTGACTAAATACAGAAGTAACATTATATCTTTGACTAAATACAGAAGTAACATTATAACTTTGACTTAATACTTTGACTAAATACAAAAGTAACATTATAGCTTTGACTAAATACAGAAGTAACATTATAGCTTTGACTTAATACTTTGACTAAATACAGAAGTAACATTGTAGATTTGACTAACTACAGAAATAACATCATAACTTTGACTTAATACTTTGACTTAATACAGAAGTAACATTGTAGCTTTGACTAAATACAGAAGTAACATTGTATATTTGACTAAATACAGAAGTAACATTATAGCTTTGACTAAATGCAGAAGTAACATAATAGCTTTCACTAAATACTGAAGTAACATTATAGATTTGACTAAATACAGAAGTAACATTATAGATTTGAGTAAATATAGAAGTAACATTATAGCTTTGACTAAATACAGAAGTAACATAATAGCTTTCACTAAATACAGAAGTAACATTATAGATTTGACTAAATACAGAAGTAACACTATAGATTTGAGTAAATATAGAAGTAACCTTATAGCTTTGACAAAATACAGAAGTAACATTATAGCTTTGACTATTTTCAGAATTAATACACAACAATAGTTTAATCAGATCAGTATGATGAATTAAGTTAGTTTCACCTCTGTTTGTACTATGGGTGAAATAGTGATTATCTTTGAAAACATTTGTGTCTGCGTGTTTTCTCTTCATGTCTAATCAGGATCAAAACTGTGTGACATTTATACAGTTGAACTTAATATCTCGAACTTCAAGGAACCATACAAATTACTTCGATATAACAGAGGTTCGAGCCATCCTAATTTCTAATCTGAACAATTTCTCAAGTTCACAGCTTAATGCATATCTTAACCCTTTCCCTCATACAAACGTGTTTTCACGCATTTGCAAACATAGTAGACCCAGATCAGACGGCTCCTAGAGGAGCCGTCTGATCAGGGTCTGCTCTGTTTGCTATTGTAATTTGATATATTTCTAAAATTGCTACAACGCTCCACCTTCCATATTTCATTTATATAACTATTATGTCCATGAATATTCAGTAGTTGTTGAAACTTGAAATAAACATAAAACAGGGAAAGGGTTAAGTAATGCTGAAAACTCCTGTAGGAACATTCAGTATTATTTTTGACCTGCATTATGTTCTCACATGTGTTTCTAGATACATGTACATGTATGCGTCGTGATACAGTTTAGAACAATTGTGTATTGTATATTTTGGAAGGACCAAACTTTTACTTAGGGTTATCCCAAACTTCGAGTTAATAAAGTTCGAGATATCGAAATTCAGCTGTACATGTATTTGTTTGATGTATATTGTGTTTGAAGTAAGGAGGGTCAGTAGTTAGACAATGTAAATAGGCGACATTCAGGTGCGGATCCAGAATTTCAGATTAGGGGGTGGGGGTAGAAGGTTTTTTTTGAGGGGTGGGGTAGATTTTTATGTTTGATGACACTAAATAAATAGTGTGTTTGTAATACATGTTGAAAAAGACCTGTGTTAAAGGCAGGTGGCTTCTTAAAGCAATGTGAAAGTAAAACAGAACGCTCCTATGGGAGCGTTCTGTTTTACTTTCACCTTGCTTTAAGCAGCCACCTGCTCTGAATACCAACTAATTAACACAATTTAGTGGTCGTTATAGAGAGGTTTTACTGTATATAGATCTAAAATATTACTAAAAAATTGTTTTGGCAATTTTAGGGTGGGGGGGGGGGGGCGTACGCCGGCTCCGCGCCCTCAAAATCCGCGCGTGACATTTGTTGTAGATATCAGTTACCTAGTGTATTAACGCTTTACCCTATGAATATTCATACGACATAATGACACCATCAATAGTTAATAGATGATGTTGGCAATGTCTTATACATGTGTATTCATTAATGTTTGTTCGTAGAAGAAACTATAAAATTCAAATGTATAATGTGTTATAAAGCAAACAGAACAGGCCCTGGTCTGAAGGCTCTTACAGAAGCTGTCTGATCTGGGTCTACACTGTTTACAAAGGCGTTGAAAGAGGATTGTCTGTAGAGTGAAAGGTTAATTGTTAAACATAGAAATAAATGAATCAGAAATTTCCTGCCAGTCCCTGCTAGAACTCTTCACCAGGTAAAACCAGGCCTATTCGCAGAAATACTTGGCACATGAGTGTAAAAGAACCACATGGCGGATAGCGAAGTAACTGTCGTCTGCGAATATTGTCGTCTGCTACAATGCTTAAAGTCCTTTTTTCTTACATTTTCTCTTCAAATATAAAGTCACAGTGTTAAACCATTCTGACCCTGGTGCCGAGTTACTCGGTATCTCATCTGGATCCACACTGTTTACATAATTATTCACGAATTCTCAGCAGCGTGCAAATCATTAATCCTTATCCTGGTGTAAAAACAATGTCAGCCAAAATTTAGATCTGGAGTAATGTTTGACTACTTCCGTTTCGATCAAACTATTGACAAATTATTGACCAAGTGTCAAACAGCTTGGATCCTGATGAGACGCCGAGTTACTCGGCGTCTCATCTGGATCTAAGCTGTTTGCAAAAAACAAGCAATGCAGCGGATGGCAAGAGAAGATTTAATTGTTCCAGGAATACTAAGGTTGAAGCAGGTTCTAACCTTTCAGCATTGAGTGCCTCTGGAATTCTCACCTATCCCACAATAAGTCATAACAGCGCTGCTTTTAACCCTTTCACATCTGAATTGTCAGAGTTGAGTAGGTCATTATTGTTCATTGGTAGATTCCAGACATGTCAAATGGTAACATCTACGATATTATAAAATGACAAACAGTACAGACCCTGATCAGAGGGATTCTATAGGATTCCTCTGATCTGGGACTACACTGTCTGCAAATGACAGTGTATTCGTTTTCCGCGTTCAAATGATTACGCTTGGTTCCAGGTGAGAGGCAGAGTAACTCTACGTTTCATCATGATCCAAACTGTTTGACACTCGTTCAATAGTTTCCCAAAAGCTTTATGGAATCGGAAGTAGTCAAACTTTGCCCCAGATCCAAGTTTAACCCTTCTCTTGCTGAATTTCAAAATACATTTCTCCTTCTTTACCCATGCCCTGTTGTATAATTACATATATCTTCACTGTGTACAAGTATTGCGCTGTGCAATCAATGCTGTGGAGTGCACTGGTTGTACAATCAACTTGCAGGAGCTGTCTCATCTGGGTCTTCACTATTTACAGGTAGGTATATTGACGTGAATAGCAAGCGAAGGGTTAACAGACAGTATGTTTTGCAGCTTGGGAGAGTTAACGTAATTCTATGTACCGTCAATTTACATGTACTTATGTGAAAACTGCTGTACTTTGTAAAAGCAAAATGTACGAACGATAAAAAACGAACGCTGTTTTAACCTTTACATGTAAATGCCTCATTACTATTCATGTAAGAAATAATGACGTCATAAATATTTATTAGCTGGATGTTTATAATGGCAGATAGACACTTGAATTGTTGGCCATGGCAGCAGCTGTACAATCAGATCTACACAAAAAGAGCTTTCTGCATAACTTTCGTCCTGCGTTAAGCTACCACTTGCCTTTAACCCTTCTCTTGCTGAATTTTAAAATGCATTTCTCCTTCTTTACCCATACCCTGTTGTATAATTACATATATCTTCACTGTGTACAAGTATTTCGCTGTGCAATCACTGCTGTGGAGTGCACTGGTTGCACAATGAACTTGTAAATAGTGCAGACCCTGGTGAGACAGCTCCTGCAGGAGCTGTCTCATCTGGGTCTTCACTATTTACAGGTAGGTATATTGACGTGAATAGCAAGCGAAGGATTAAGACCCCAAATTAGATCTTGTTTTTGTGGTTGCATTAGACATCTTACTCTGTATTATTTCATAAGAAAACAACTATCAACCCTATAGTTACTATCTGATCTAAGTATACACTGTTTGCAAAGACGTTAAAAGGCGTCTCTAGCAATGGTTGACTAGCAAGCTATGCATGTGGACATGAATTATCCATAAGCATTCAAAGCTTCATCGTATTCTACTGGATGCTTGCTAGATTCTCAGTATTTACGGCAGAGGAAGAAACAAGGCAAACATTTGTGATAACATTTTTTGTCTAAAGTCTGAGGATATTTCGGGGGAAATCAAGAACTGTACTCCATTGGGGAAGTTGATAATTGGGTATGGATTAACAGTATATTTGTAGATACGCATTTTAACACCCTGGTAAGCATAGTAGACCCAGATTAGATGGTTCCTCGAGGACTATGGATTTACAGTGTCTGATATGGGACTTTCCACTTTTCGTACACCATTATAAAATCCATCTTCGTGTACTTAATATTCATGATGTTATTATTTCTTACATCAATATTCATGACGACAGAAATATCAACCCAACGTTTTTCTGATGTCTTTTAAAACTTAGCGGATCTACATTTATGTTGTTTTGCAAATGCTACTAGATCAGAAGTAAAGTTAAGCATATTCGAATGTGTTTTAGTCACCATACGGGGTTTTCCTCGGGCATTTGATCAAACGATAGCATTTTAGTAGCAAAGCAATAAGTCGATAAAATGTATACGTTCGTGGTTGAGTACATTCATTGTATTTCTTGTTTGGAAAAGGAGCGTTTATTTGAACCCATTCTAGACTATTTTAGACCCAACCTCTTTGAATAAATCTACCGAAAAGGAGCTTTAACTAGAGAATAGGAGACATTTAGAATTTTGTAGCTTGAAATTATTTTGATAAATAGAGTATTAAATGGTTGCTCCTATGAAGCAAATGTTCTATTTATCACAGTGGTTTCAAAAAATTACTTTAACAGAGGCTTCAAAAGGTGTCAGAAGGAGGGAATGAGTTAATCAGTTGATGTATTCAATACACATTCACATTACACTAAAATGTATATACCGCGCCAGTCAAGTCTAGGTCTAATGTCTAAACACTTTACCTCATGAATATTTATGAAGAAAGAATGACATTATGAATGTTTATTGGCTGTATCTTTACAACAGTGTATGCAAACAGGATCTCTGGCTATGGCAGAAATTGTAGAACCAGAACTATATGATTTGATTAGCGTAGGAAACAGAACAGACCCTGAGCAGAACGCTCCAACAGTAACGGTTTGTTCTGGGTCTGTTCTGCTTAAACTTTAGCCTGAATTTTACAGAATTTTACATCCACCACATTTTCAAAGTTCAAGCTATAATGCATTTGTCTACCAAAATGCAATCAGGCTGTCAAACAGTTTGAATCCTGATGAGACGCCGAGTTACTCGGTGTCTCATCTGGATCCAAACTGTTTGCATAGGTATTCACTCACCCGCTTATAGCAGGCTAAAGGTTAAAGAGGAAGCCCCTACAATGAACGCATATTTTTAAATAATATAATAAAACTTTGTTATGTTCAATCATTGTTATGAAGATCGTCAATTTGAACTTATATTGAAAAATGCCCCTGTGATACAAAATGAACCGTTTTCATTGATACTTACTTTATTCTACAACAAAATATCATTACTTTGGTCGAACAGTTAACGAAACTAAAACGCGAGACGAATAAGTACTACTACATTGCCGATTAAAACGGGTCTACGATATCAAACAAATAAAAGTTATGTCTTCTTTGGCGTTTATTCAACAGGTGTTCTTGTGATATACTTCTTTTCAGCATATAAACAAATGATTTATGTAATTGTTAGGCATTTTTAAAACACCTTTTAGGTAAAGACTGTCACTTCAATTAACATGAAAATGCGTTAAAACGCCACTATCTTCATGACTTTTACCCTACATATATCGTAAAACCGATCATGATATTTGTTTAAGTGTTCGAATGAGCGTGGTTTTTAATATAAATACTTTTATGTATTCCTTTACGGAGGAGCATAACCTGTATTGCGTTCAATATCAGATACAAATGTACATATTCGTGGGCTTTGCACTTTCAACGGGTACCCTATATTAACCTTTTATCCGAGGAATTTTATCTTCACTTATACATACAGTTGAACGTCGATATCCCGAACTCGGATAACTCGAATTTGAGATAACTCGAATTAAACGTTCGATCTATCCAAAGATTAAAATACAGAATTGCTGTAAAATGTATCGCTACAGATATCTAGAAACACATGTGTCAGCTTAATACAGGTCTAAAGTAATGATGAAAGCTCCTACAGGAGCTTTCAACATTACTTTAGAGCTGTATTAAGCTGTTAACTCTAGCAATTGTTCGGATTATAATGTAGATAACTCGAACTTCTGTTATCTCGAACTAATTTGTATAGTCCCTTGAAGTTCGAGACATCGAAAATTGTAATGATATCGTGACTATTAATCAGCGGTTTTTTTATAATGGCCCATGAAAACAAGTTTTTGACCATGGCAGAACATAAACTGCTGAATCAGACCTGTATAATATCATAAGCAAACAGAGCAGACCCTGTTCAGATGGCCTCTACAGGAGAAGTCTGATCTGGGTATACTTTGTTTGCATAAGACGTCAAAGGGCGCTTACTATACGTGAAAAGGTTAGCAAATCAAGCATGCACCCGGAATAGAAAGAGTTTGTAGTAAATCAAACATTCATCAACAGTTTGGCGTACAGTAGAACAAATCTTAAGCGGTCATCAAAAAATAAGTCTGATTATGGATCTGTAAGGCAGGTGGTAGCTTAATGCAGGTCAAAAGTAATACAGAAAGCTCATATAGGAGCTTTCTGCATTACGTATACCCTCCATCTGCATTTTAAGACGCCTATGTCCAATAAATGCGTGACCGCTGAAAACAGGTTCTTCTCTACATGTAGGGGAATACCTGATCAATAGATTTATTTTCTAGTTACCCCCGTCTACAGTATGTGCTAATAATTACGTTAGAAAGATTTGCTTCTTAGTTTATGCTGGAATTATTCAGAACAACGTATTAAAGAATTCTGGCAATAATTTGCACTTTAGAATTAATTGGCACAATATGTCAGGTTAGTTATACGAAGAATAGATATATTGTTAACCGTTCTCATGCTGATATAATAAAGTCTGCTACACAACCTGCTACAGTCTTAACTCACACCAGATTCGTTCAAAGCTTCAATCTATTGACCAATTATTGTCAAGCTGCTTGGAACCTGATGAGGTGCAGATTTACTCGGGGTCTCATCTGGACCTAAACTATCTGCAGATGTATTGCCAGGTAAAATATGGGTTGAATATGTTTGTTGCCATAAGCGTTTTACAGTAAGGAATACACGTACACGTACTTTGAAGTGCAGGGTGTATCCCGGAGACAACACAAAGATGAATACATCTATGTTGCGGCTTCAGATAAATATAACACTGGTATTGCAGACCATATTGATCAAGACTATCTATTGCAGTTGCCAAGTAAACATCTAACCAAATAAAAATGGACTTATTATAATAGTTTGATATATCCGTTTTTTGTAATGCGTTTCCGATGGGCATCATAATAATTTGATTGTTAGTTTTGGGTTTTACGTCGCCTTAATAGTAGAGTAAAACCTCTGTATAACGGCCACTAAATTGTGTTAATTAGTTGTTATTTAGGGCAGGTGGCTGCTTAAAGCAAGGTGAAAGTAAAACAGAACGCTCCTATAGGAGCGTTCTGTTTTACTTTCACCTTGCTGTAAGCAGCCACCTGCCTTAAACACAAAACACTTGATGTAATTTAGTGGCCGTTATAGAGAGGTTTACTGTAGTTCAACCAACGACGTCCAACCAATTACAGGTGGAAGGATACCACAGAGGGTTTTCCGTGCACGGGACAAAATGTACTGCCTCGTGCACATTGATCAGATAAACCACTTTACTGCCATGAAAACGGACCTGTGGTTATCATCAGCATACGGTTTGGACCCAGATGAGACGCCGACTAACTCAGCGTCTCATCAGGATCCAAACTATTTGGATATATTTATACTTTTTATAAATAAACTGAAGAAACACCCACTCTAAAACTTGAAGCAGATGAAAATGTGTCCAGCAGACGACAATGCTGGCACTGAAAGGGTTAAAACATATCACAGTGCAAGTCAGGAATTACCATGCAACAGAAAAAACATAGCAGAGTTTTGCAAGGTATAGTGCAGTTTGTGTATGTTCGGGTTTGAAAATTAGCAGACAACTGGGTTTGTATATCGCTCCAAAAGCCGGAAGTTATTATTCTGCAGTGTCTGCTATGGTCAACCGCTCCTGTTTGCATCTATCAATATCAAATTCATCTAATTAATATCCATGTTTTTTTAACCCTTTCGCTGCCAAACTCTGTCGTCTGCTAACTTTGTTGTCTGTTACAAATTTTCATTCTTTTGATTTTCTTCATTTTTTTTTGAAAAACATAGTAACAGTAACAAACAGTTTGGATCCTGATGACTCGGCGTCTTATCTGGATCCAAACTGTTTGCATAGGTAATCACAGATCCGGCATTGGCAGCGAAAGGGTTAAATGAATATTGATGAAGGACAAATTTACTTTCAGGATCAACATGCAGTTATTGTAATCACCTCTCCTCCAGACCCGTCGGACAAACTATGCAAAAGACCCTGAAAGCTAAAATTCAAAATGCATTAAACTTAACGTCGTATGGCGACGCCGAGAGTCCTGCGATATTTGTTGGTGGAAGGAGACGAAACCGGAAGAAAAGGAAGAACAGGAATGGTGAGTCACGTGACCAGAAACACACTGATAATGGGCATAAAACAATTTTAAATTATGTCACTTGTGTTTTTTGTTGTGTGTGCAAACTGACACTGATTTACTTTTATTGCAAGAGCAATAGCAATGGAAATAAGCTATTAAGGGTATGCAGTACACTTGTATCGCATTGCAAATAGAATATATCCAGATAAGAATCCTCTCTTTGCTAATGAAATAATATCGGTCTGATTCTACAAGTTCTGCCAAGGTAAACAATCACGTGTACATTCATATTAAATTTACAATATAGATTTGTTTTGCTATTGTTCAGAGTGTCAAACAGTAAGAACTCTGATTGGACTTTACATTTGATCTAGATCGTGTTATATGTGTTGACGGTATACTAGTGTGTCACGGGCGTGTCACGAGTTTACCTTCATGATTTAACCCATCTTGCCCTAACCTTTTCCTTCATAAAAATACTTTTCACGCCTTTGCAAACAGAGAAAACCCAGATTAGAGGCTTCTGTTTGAGCCGTCTGACTAGCCTATTTTCTGTTTGCTTATAACATTATAATATACTTACCTATAATACAGTTTCTACCAATATCAAAACTCCTGTGTACATATACCACTATAAAACTTCAGCTACATGTAATCTAATCACGATGGCATTATTTCTCACATGAATATTCAAAAGAGAAAGGGTTAACACTTTACTCCAAAAATACTATGCAAACAGAGTAGACCCAAATCAGTCGGCTCCTAAAGGGTATGCTCTGTTTGCTTATAATATAATATAAATATGATTCTACACTTTCTGCCAAAGTATCTCGAAGAGACGAATCTAAAGAGTGGTCACATCATAGGGTTTGGTGGAGAAGTAGAGAAGAAGTTATTCTTGAAAATGTTCATATTTACGCATCTTATCCCCCACCTCTGGTTAATAGACAGAAATGATTGGTACCGAACCTCTCCTAGATAAAAATGTATCATCCTAATCCCGATACTCACGACTTGACTCACAATTTTAAACAGTTTGGATTCAGATTAGACGCCGAGTCAGTTGGCGTATCATCAGGATCTAAATTGTTTGACATTCGGTCAATAGTTTCACGAAGCTTGATCGAATCGGGTGTAGTCAAATTCCCCCATAATTAAGCAGACATTATTTCTCCATAACGAGATAAGAGTTAGAGCTACATAAGTAGAAAATAAATGCTTTAAAACACATGTCATTGCAGGACAAGGGAAGCGCAAGGCGAAGAGGGGAGGGAACCCTGAACCGCCTGCACCAGTAGCGCCCTCTACACCAGACTCGGCATATGAAGGTAAAACAAATTCCTACACTTGCGTTATTTATATATATAGCTATCTCTAGGAAATGCATCGTTTTGAAACATTTATTGCTGGTGTCCAACAGCAGCTGTCTTATTGGCTGCAATTGTCGTATTGCCTTCAACTGCCTTACTGCATACCGCTGTCTTATTGTCTAAAGCGGCCTTCTTATTACTGCCTACATATGCCTTATTATTAGTATTGCCTATAATGCCTTATTGTTATTTTGTACAGCTGTCTTATTACTTTGGCCTACAATGCCTTTTTGTTATAGCGTACAGCTGCCTTATAGTTAGTTCCTACAATGCCTTATTGTTATTGCGTACAGCTGCCTTATAGTTATTTCCTACAATGCCGTATTGTTATTGCGTACAGCTGCCTTATTAGTATAGCCTACAATTGCATTATTGTTATTGCGTACAATGCATTATTATTATTGCCCACAACTGCCTTATTATTATTGCGCACAGGTGGCGTATTGTTATTACCACATGTATTATTGTTAGTGCCTACAACTACCTACATGTAAGCTGTCTTATTGGTATTGCTTACATTTGTCTTATTGTTATTGCATACGGCTGTCTCATTGTTATTGCTTACATCTGCCTTATTGTTATTGCTTTCAGCTGCCTTAACATTATTTCGTACAATTGCCTTTTTACCAGAGCTGTCTTATCGCATATAGCTATTGCGTAGGTTAATCATAGATGTTGACAACTATGAACACAATATGATTTACCACATGGCAAAACCTGTTTGGCTTTTCAAGTGTTTGAATTATCTTACATCTAGAATGCGCTTCTATACCTAGCTCCCATTAATACATACCATTCTATGATCGACATGACTTGTGAACAGCTTGGGTCCTTGAGTAAGACACAATTTATTATCAGCTGGTTACATGTACCTGCTTTGTTGTGTCTATGAAGAATAATATAGATCTACACACATGATGTCCACTATGCAAATGCATACTTCAGCTGACAACTATAAAACAAAAATCAGTCAACATTAGTATGCTGACAAGCGAAATAATAAATATTTAACATATAAAACGCGTACATTATGTCATTTGAATAGACCTTTATTTAACCCTTATTTCCTTCCATAGACACGCATTTTAACGCCTTTGCAAACTGACTAGACCAAACTTTCGCTCATTAAATAATATGAATCTGATTCAACAATTGTTGCCATGGGCAAATTCCCTTGGTCATGATGTCATTATATATAGTCAGCTATTTGATAATAGTACAGTCATATTCACTTTTTCTTCATGAATATGAATGGAATAAGGGGGTAAACTCATTATCATTGTCTTTGTAGAACTAGTGCCGATCTACTCCGTGAAAAGACCGACCGTGTCATGTTTGGATATTCGGGAACCAATCTTCTACGAAACTGTGACGTCATCAAAGTCCAAAACCGAAGAAGAGGTCGATTCTGTGTACAGCAGTAACGACAGCTTGGTGAGCGGTTTTCACTGAAAATTACGGAAGCCCTGGAGGGACATTTATTATTTATAATTAAATCATAATTCATTACTTATAATTTATTACTTATAATTTATTACTTATTAGTTATAAATTATTTATAACTACAAATTATTATTCCCTGTCATTTAGAGGGTATACTTATGATGGGAGAATCAAACAACAATGAGTGAGAAGAGCGATAAGGAGCTAAAGGAGCTATGTTTTAAGGTGTTTTTCATGATTTTAATCAACCGAAAATTACCCGCCATAAAGAGTTCCGGAGAGCAAGTGGTAAATAATAAGTTGTGAATTATTACTAATAAATAATACGTTATAAATAATAAATTATAAGTAATAAATTATAAATAAGAACTGTCCCCCAGGGCTTCCGTAGAAAATGTTGCCCTCGCATTAATCATAATCATAAAAAAAATTCGACTCATTTGATGCATTGTCATAGTGATCATCATAAAGTATCTCCATCACCGTAATCATATTCACCACAATCATTATGGTATTGTAATCATTATCATCGTCCTTTGAAATTCACAGACACACGTTGAATGTGATGATTATGACCATTACTATTACAGTGAACCCTAATTAACCCGGCATTCGTTACAATGGCACCCTCGTTATACCGGCATTCGTTACAATGGCACCCTCGTTATACCGGCATTCGTTACAATGGCACCCTCGTTATACCGGCATTCGTTACAATGGCACCCTCGTTATACCGGCATTCGTTACAATGGCACCCTCGTTATACCGGCATTCGTTACAATGGCACCCTCGTTATACCGGCATTCGTTACAATGGCACCCTCGTTATACCGGCAGTATGCATTGAACCACAATTACCGTTAAGCCTTAAAATAACCACTGAATAAATAGGTGCAATGCCAGTAAGACAGGTGATCGCTTAATGCAGAACACAACTTGTTGTATTCTGTATTTAACGTTCACCTGTTGGTACTAGTTTAAAACTAGCCATATGGTTCGTTTCGCATTTAAACTCGTTATAACGGCAACCTCGTAAGTCGTTATACCAGCAAAATGTCTGGAAACAAACACTCCGTTGTAACGAGGGTTCACTGTACCATTAACATCAGAATGATCATCACTATCATCGTCACAATCATTATCACCGTCATTGTTACAATGACCATCACTGTCATTATCAGAATGCACTTTAGTGTCATAGTCACAATGCTCATCACCGCCATCATCATCATCAAAATGATCACCACGATCATTATAACTTTCACCAGCAGCAGCGCCACTTTTTATGTATATATTAGTACACTGCATTCCAAATGCATGTCCTGAAAAGATGTAAAAAGTATGAAGCATTTCATAAATGCCTTAAATCCTTATCATTCTTGTCATGATTCTTATATTGAGATGTGTAGCAGGATAATAGTTGGGTTTTTTTTGTGTTTTAAGGTTAGCCTTACATCTGAACATGACAGTGGAACTGAACAAGAACCAAACACGACAGTCGAACAAACAGACTCTGCTGAAGGTATGAACATGGTTATTGGTAAATATGCATTGATTCCTAATGTCTGTAGAAGGAATGCTCATTTCAAGAGTTTAAACCTTATTCCGCTATTCGTGACTTCAGTCGCATTTGCAAACAGCTTGGATCAAGATGAGGCGCCTAGTAATTCGGCATCTCATTAGGACACAAGCTGTTTGACACTTGACCTATAGTATTTTCAAATTTTGGATTGAATCGGAAGTAGTTAAAACGAAGAAGACATAATTACTGTTAACAATTAAGGCTACTTTGAATTATTACATTCGCCTTTCAGACAGAAAGCGTTATCGAAGCCTCGTTATTATCATACAGTAAAACCCCTCTAATGCGACCACCAAAACGGGACATAATTCACAGTGCCAAAGGCAGGTGGCAGCTTGATGTAGGGCAAACGTTATGCAGAAAGCTGCTATAGTCTCGTCCTGCATTAAGCATCCACCTGCTTATGAAGACAGCCATGTTTGTTCATTAAGTGGTCGCATTAGAGAGATTTTACTGTATATGAAAGGCACGTTTAAAAATCCCAGTAAATCGTGAACACTCATGTAAGATTCTTTAATGACACATGTGTCTGTAATAAATAATCATGTTAGTGTAATTTAGGATCAAATCGTTTTAATTTGTGAGGCAGTTGGTATAGTTGACTAAGCATTTGAATCACGGAAGCGAGTGTGCTGACACTTGCAAACTGTGTAGATTCAGATTTGAGGGCTCCTAGAGGATCCCTCTCACCAGGGTTTGTACTGTTTGTCATTCAAAGTCATCAAGTAAACTATGCATTTTCATTAAATTGACTATGTCTTTAAAAAATGACAGACCATTCCATTTTAAGAATTCAGCATTCAAAGTGTTAATGTTCGTCCATTATACATTTCAGATGTCAAGGATGCCAAGATTGGCTTTGCACGGAACCATAGTAACGATTCTGGTGTATACGATGATGATTCAGTTGAGGATGCCGGTTATGACGAAGGGGTAGATGACGATCTGGAGGATGCGGTAAATTAATAGTCAATTGATCACATTACACAATATGCTTCAACCCATTTCCCACCATATTACTCATGGTAAACTTGTCCAAACGGAATTAACCATTTATTATATAAATACACTTCTTTACGCCTTTGCCAACTAACTAGATCCAGATCAGACGGGTCCCTGTTTGCTTATGAAATAATATAAATATGATTCTACAGTTTTTGCCATGACCAAATATTTCCGTGTTCATATGCTAGTGTAAAATCATCTAATTGATAAACATAATGTTATGATTTCTGAGATAAATATTTATGCAGTTAAAGATCTCATTCATTTTCATGTTAATGAGCGCAACAAACAAGATATGCTGGTATAAACCATAAACAGCGATTTATACAACTTACAGTGCAGATTCTGATCTAAAGGTTCATTCAGTATCTCTCTTGACTTGGTCTACATTGTATGTCTAAGCCACTGTTATTGGATATTGTTAGTAAATTGGTTAATATTCAGCGTATAGTAAATAACTAGAAGTTTAGTACTATCTAATCTTAAAATCTAACTCTTCTGTATTTAGAGGGACGTAATTGCACACAAAACATATTTCTTGGCGTCAATATCTTCTGTACAATACACTAGCTAGGAAGGGATAGGTTCTAAACGACTTCAAGATTGTATCATATCACGGTTATGCTTATATCAATAGGTGATTAAAATATATACACTGAGTATGATATCAAAAAGATTATGGCATTTATCTAATGATGATACAAAACGTTTTCCTGTTCAATATTTAGTGTAAAATTCAATGCCTATTGAATATTCATTGACAAAATTATGAAATATAATGAAATATGGAAGGTGGAACATTGTAGCCATTTTAGAAAGTAAAAAAATCAACTATTTCAAATTATATTAGCAACAAGAGCAGGCCCTGATCAGACGGCTCCTATAGGGTCTGCTGTGTTTGCAAATGCGTGAAACACGTTTATATGAAGGAAAGGGTTAAATAATCACTAACCGTAGTCACTTTACACATAAGCTAACATTACCATAATTGTATTTCACCAACATTATAACTAAGTGCATAGAGTACAAGGAACTAAGGATATGTTGACCCCTTTCCATGCGTCCGTAATTGGGTACATGCATCTGTGTTTCCATTATTGTGTCGATGGGTCCATGGGTTAGGCAACTGATTTCCACTCAATAACGTTAGTTAGCTGTAACATATCTTTACCATAATGTGAATATATATAGGTTGTATGGATCTATAATTTCTGACTGCATCTTGCGGTCATGAATCAAGGTCACTGTTCCTATAAATGAAAGTTTTCGCTCCAAACCGTTTGATAGGGAATGCATATTTTGACAGTTTCTATGTATAGATACATTGCATAGAGGCGAGACTTTGGATTGCATCTGGAGCCTAGTTCGATATGAAGCTCGTTGCTGCTGAAGATAAGAAATATGTTCCAGTCATTTAGAAACCGAAATTCGTGTACAAATTGGACATTTCGGTGCATGGGTTGTGAAGGGAATATCTATCGAAACAGTGAAAACTTTCATTAAATACATTTAGCTGAGACATTCGTGGGCCTTGGGGACACATTTCTAGTTCTATAAATATATTTTTGCTGGTAAACGCATATACGTTCCATTACAGATCACAGACGACGCCTTTGAAACTAGTGAGGCAGTAGATGAATGTTTTACCGAAGTTTTCAAAGACGACGAGCAGGTGATCGAGCTGGAGGATATCACCCAATCGATTGAGTACGAACCGAATGACCCTGGCCAATTCGACGAAATAGATCTATGTGATGAGTCGGAACATGACAGTAAAGATATCACAGGCGAGGACACACATGACGCCACAAACCTCGATATATGCGGTCAAGAAACACCTGTTATTGTTGACTGTGATAGCATTGAAAACATCAGGGAAGTAAAGACCATCACAGAAGCGATATCTTTCGTCGATTTTGTAAGTTAAATTAGTTTTATTATATGCGTTTCTAATGGATATAACTATACATGTAGCTAACCCTTAAAATGACCGTAACCCGTATCAATCCGTAAAATGCGGACACCAATTACAGTAGAACCCCTCTAATGCGACCACTTAATGAATAAACATGGCTGTCTTTATAAGCAGGTGGTTTCTATATGCGGGACATAAGTAAAGCAGAAAGCTCCTCTAAGAGCGTTCTGCATTACTTTTGTCCTGCATTAAGCTACCACCTGCATCTAGCACCCAGGATTTTACCCCCTTTAGGTGGTCGTATAGAGGGGTTTTACCCCCTTTAGGTGGTCGTATAGAGGGGTTTTACTGTATATAGACATTTACAAACAGTGCAAACGCTAGATTAAAAGGGTTCCTAAAAGGACCCTTTGGCCAGGTTTTGGCACTCTCTAATCAGTATTCAAAAAGGGGTGAGCCAGGTTCAATTATTCATCACGTTAAGAGTTAAAACCTTTACTTCATGAATATTTATTTTGAAACCATGACTATATGAATATTAATTAACTAAAGTTTAATAATGGCATTATGAAAAAAGAAAATTTAATGTTTGACTATGGTAGAAACTGTAAAAATCATATCTGTATTAATTTAATAACAAAAGCAAATGACCAGACAGCTTCAACAAGATCCGTCTAATCTGGGTCTACTCTGTTTACAAAGATGTTAAAAAGCGTAACAATGGAGGGAATGGTTAGGTAGATATAAGGATACATGAGATACTAATTATCTTCCAAAATGCTACCATTGCTGGCAAACATCGGGGTTTGATTTTGCAACATTACCTAAAATCCACCACTCTCCTAAGCATGTTAAAACTCAACTGTTTCCATAAGAAAAAACAACATGTATTATAAAAAAGATTGTTTGGCGTAGCAGTGAACTTTCAGTTAACTATACACATGTGTTGGTTATGGGCTAGATCCCGTCCTTGAGGGTTTGGCCGAGACAAAACGTAACAGAGTCATATATTGATATGTAACTCTATTTTTGTTTTAAAAAAAGTAATAGTAATGGTAATTGTAATGTTCTGCGATGCTTTTGCATTTCGTGAATATTTTTATAGATTGATTTTGCAACATCAAACTACGATATCTGCCTTAAAACATCATGTTCAAAATGTAAAAAAAATGATTTGTGTATATATTATATTTATATATAATGGTACACGTATTGATGTATAACCTGATACGGAAACTGTCATTAACCCCCTTTACGTCATGCATATTTATGTCAAAACATAATGACATCATGTATATCAATTACATGCATTTTATTAATGGCATGTGACGCAAAGGAAAATTTAGCCATGGCCGAAACTGTACAATCTATATCCTTCCTTAAGCAAACACAGCAGACGGTTCATAGAGGGGCGTCTCGTCTGGGTTTACACTATTTGCAAATGCGTGGAAACGGTGTATATTTGGAGTAATGGGTTAGTTGACGAAAAGGTTATAACAATGAAAGCTCGATAATTCAATATTACGTAATGATATATATGCGTATTTATGATTCAATTACTTGTGATTCAGGCCAGCCAAGAGGAAGATGACGATGTAATATTTGATTTGTCGCAACTTGAAGTAAACAACACACAAGAGGAATTTTCGAAGATTCCAAATAATGACGTCAGAATTCAGCTTTCAGAGGTCTTAGGTATGATTTGAAATACTTTCAGAAAAATGTGCATACATGTACTGATTGCAGAGATGTGTAACAAAGCTATTACGCATGTAATAGCCTTTTCAAGGCGGCGTCTGATCAGGGACTTCACTTTTTGTCGCAAACTCTTTTTCTATATTTATGCTTTTTCCTTTGAAATTTGAATTTATTTATCTCATTTCCTTATTTTACCGAATTGATCTCCAGACGACAATTAGAAAATTGGCGCCGAAAGAGTTAATATAAACGGTGTGCAATACCGTCAAATATATACGGTAGAACCACCTGAAGCGACCATTTTAAATAAATAGGTGGTTTGTTTTTAAAAGCAGGTGACATCTTTATGCAGGGCGAAGGTACTGCAAGAAGCTCCTGTAGGAGCTTTCATGTGTAACCTTCGTGCTGCATTAAGCTACCACTTGCCTCCTTTTGATTGTCGAATTCGACAGGTTTACTGCATCGTTATGTTCTATAGCATGTTACTTTCTGAATCGAAACAGCCAGTGTAGTACTCCTTCCAATATGAAACAATTTGTTTCCTCCTTTAAAGTTATACAGTTTATAAATGTTAAATTATAATGTTTATAACCAATGTTATTAGTGTGGCACAAATAAAACATTGTGTGACATCACATGTTAGAGCTAAATTAGTTTTAAACATTTTCTAGACAAAAAAAAGGTGGAACCGCGGCTTACAAAAGAAACTGGCGTTTTTAACTCTTTCACCGCCAATACGTCAAAATGCACCACGACAAACAATGTAATCCCAGTCCCGGCGCCGCCTTTTCCAATGGCGACTGACCAGGGACTTCACTGTTTGTGTCAACCTCTAGTTCCATGTCTACGATTTATTTCTTTGTAATTTGTATGTATGTATCTTTTTATTCTTCATTTTACAAAATGTAATTAAGTTGCAGACAACATTTATAAATTTAGCACCGAAAGAGTTAAATGAACATCGGAATAGGGAACAAAATGTTCAACACATATGCAGGCATTTCGGTGATATTCTTCACTTTAAATTTGCATCATATACTATCACCGAAAGTAGTCTCTTTTGGTCATTAAGCGTACGGACATATAAACATGTCATGCCAACTGTTTTACTGATATTATATGAAAAAGAGCATCAGACACGCTAGTATTACGTCACTAAACAAGATGATCACTTAATCAATAATGAATTTGTTCGCTCTATAGATGATCCGACGGACCTGGAGGAGAATGGTCCTATCAGAGTACCCATGGACTTGCTAATCGACGATGATGACAAGGAGGAGGTTCTGTTTGAAGCCGTCAAAAAGAAGGATCTGTGCATCACATGTAATCCCCTTTACGAGCACACGCTGCGCGAGGAGGAAGACGGACTTTCGATCAAGAGTTACCAAAGTGGCTTTAAAACGGATTTCGATAACATAAATTTGATACAGGTTAGTCACAAGTTATGTCAGTAAGTATATGAAAAACAGTTAAACACAGTAAAACCCCTCTAACGAAACCACCAAAAAGAGGTATAATTCTTGGCCGTAGAGGCAGGTTGTAGTTTAATGCAGAGCTTTCTGCATTACTTTCGCCCTGCATTAAGCAGCCACGTGTCTTTAATGATACTCGTATTTATTTATAAAGTGGTCACGTTAGAGAGATTCTGCTGTATACCTGTCTACTGTAACCTGCTGCCAAAACTAACGTACATGTATTCCAAATGCTGATCTGGTACAATTTTGCATAATTCTGATTGGATTAAAGGTTTGAGAAAATATTAACCGAGTGGTACACAGCTTGGATCGTGACGAGACGTCATGTTCCTCTGCGTCTCATTTGGTTTTGAAACTATGTGCACATGCAAATTGAGAATTGTATCAAGAACATTGGGCAAACCCCATCTTAGACAACAGTTATAATAGCTTTAACCCTTTCCCTCATATAAACTCTGTTTCACACCTTTGCAAACAGGGTACAACAAGACCAGGGTTTGCTCAGTTTGTTTATGAAATTACAATAAACCTGACTCTATAGTTTCTACCAGTATCAAGTGGCCATGTGTACGTATGCCATAATTAAACGTCAACAAATAAATATTCACCATGCCATTATTTTTTTGCCTGAATGTTCAATAGGGAAAGAATTAACCTTAGCATGCTGAGCTAATTTCCATCTGCCCAATATGTTCATCTTGTTCAGTTTCAAAATAAAAGGTACAAATAGTGTCTGTACAAGTTCGATCCTGATGAGACCACGATGTATGCGGTGTCGCATCTGGATTCAAACAGCAAAGGGTATAACTCGTCAATTCGGATATTGGTACTAGAGTTGCAGCAATATATAGGGAATATTACACGAAGTCTCGTGGTTGTTTGGCCGTTGTATTCTCACGAGCCGCCCTCCGCGACTCGTGAGAATACTACGACCAAACAACCACTCATGTGACACAACTCTTCATATGGCCACTTCGTGTAATATTCCCTATATATTTCTATACGCGTCTGCAAAAACTGTGGAACATCGACATCTTTAACTCGGATAACTCGAACTTCGATATAACTCGAGTTACAAAGTCAGTCCCTTCCAAAATGTGTAATACAGAATTGCTCTAAATTAACCACTGTATATATCTATAAAGACATGCGACAGCTAGGTGTATGTCGCAAGCAATGCTGAAAACTCTTACAGGAGCTCTCAGCATTACTTTCGACCTTCATTAAGCTCTCACATTAAAACACTTTCCAAGTTAGAAATAGGCTGACTCGAACGCCCGTTATCTCGAAGTAATTTGTAAAATGCCTTAAAGTTTCAGGTATCGAGGTTCCAGTGCATGCATTGCAACAAGAGTTTTGCATATCACTATGTTGCCTGTTTTAATGCAGCCATAGTTCGGTCAAAATGTTTATTTAAAAGGTTTACATTGTGTATTTGGCAGCCTGTTTTATTTTCTATTCATTACAAAAAGGACGGTGTTATTTGGAAGAACACATTGTCAATTTTAACATACATAGGTTTTATTTAACAATTTGAAAGTACATTGCAACATATTGCAATATACTATGATATTGATCTAGAATTTTGCAATATATTATGATATTGATCTAGAATATTACAACATAGTGAAATATATTATGATATTGATCTAGAATATTGCAACATAGCACAATATATTATAATGTTGAGCTGGAATATTGCAGAACATTGCAATAGTCCATTATATTGATCTAGAATATTGAAACATATTGCAATATATTAATTTATTATATTGGTCTAGAATATTGCAACATATTGCAATAATTATATTGTGATATTGATCTAGACTATTACAACACTATTTTTCATCATGTTCCAAACCTATTCTATCTATTATGATTTCCACCCATCATATCCTGCCATTATATTGTTCCTTTAAGTTAATTAACCATTTATATATTTAATATTCTAGTTACCCTAAATATCCAGACAGACAAACTTAAGGACATGACGCAGACCCGGACTGTCAGAGTATTTAGGGTAGATAGGATATACTAAAACTCCTTTAACTCTTTCGTTGCTAATGTCGCATATGTGCTTACCTATGCAAACAGTTTTGATCCAGATGAGACGCCGGGTACATCATCGTCTCATCAGGATCCAAACTGTTTGTTATTATAATAATGTGTTGTTTTTTAAATAATAGGGGGAACTATTAAACAAACGAAAATTGTAGCAGACGCCAAACGTTGCAGATGAAAATATTTGGCAGCGAAAGAGCTAATGCGACCATCAAAAAGAGGTCTAATACTGAGTCATACAGGTAGGTGGTAGCTTCATGCAGAACGAAAGTAATGCCGAAAGCTCCTCCATGAGCTTTCGGCATTACTTTCGTCCTGCATTAAGCAACCACCTGCTTCAAAAGACGACAATGTCTATTCATAAAATGGTCGCTTTAGGGAGATTCTGCAGTATATCAAATTGTTTTGTTTGTCCTTTTTCACTTGTATCCTGTTTGTTCCATTCGCTTTTCCAGATCCCTACAACGACCTCAAACAAAACCTCCACGAAATCCCAGAAAGAGTCATCTCCCCTGATACAGCGCCAGCAGGCGGGGAGAGACGAGGACAACGAGCTGGCATGTTGTGTCATCCTCTAGTTTGTGTATATTTATATGCATGTGTGTTTTCCTACCACTATGCCACGCCTTCCTTGAGTATGCCATGCCCTTTTGTATGCGAGTAGGTTTTGCAGTAATACACAAAACAGTATTTGCATATGATCAAGATTCAGATTCATCCCGCTACCTGTATTTCCATGCAGCTTTGATCAATATGTGACACTTAGTAACCCGGCACCTCATCAGGATTCAAGTTGAGTCATACCCATTCAATAAATTCTCAATCGAACGTACTCAGTAAAACCCCGCTTATGCGACCACTTAATAAACAGCCACTGGCGTCGTTTAAAGCAGGTGGTTGCTTAATGCAGGACGAAAGTTATATAGCTTTCTGCCTACATAACTTTCGTCCTGCATTAAGCTACCACCTGCCTCTGCCACCCAGAATTGTGCCCCTTTTTGGTGGTCGCATTAGAGGGGTTTTACTGTATTCAAAATTGAAGTGATCCAGATTTTAGGAGACATTTTGTTACAGTCGGATAAGGTTTAAAATAAGAGGTGATTTTTATTTCACTGTGATTTCACTTATACATTTTACTAAGGCAAGCTGTGTAGAAATATAGATAAATACTTCATTGTCTTGTGCTTTTAAGCTAAATGTTTCCAACCTTATTCTTTTACGGCCTTACATCGTTATCGAGTGCTGATCATAGCAATGCATTTCCAGAATTCTGGCTAGCAGCTGATTCCAACTGATGCCAAGTGGACAGCTGAAGTACAGTGGCAGACCACATTTTGTAGCAGATGAAAACATAATCAAGCGGACGAATTTCAGAATAAAAAGGATAAGGTTTGATAGTGATTCACGTGTGCCCTTGTAAAAATCTATTGGTTTGTTATTTATCACTGAGTTGGCTTATACTCATCTAATCATATTGCTTATATCATCTAACACAGCTTTAACCAGGGCGACAGATAAATATGCGTTCTCAAGTACTAAAATAGTTATTTCTCCACCAAACCCTATGTTGTGACCACTCTTTAGAATCGTCTCCTCGAGACGATTCTAAAGAGTGGTCACAACATAGGGTTTGGGGGAGAAATAAAGGAGTTCTTCTTTTTTTTTTTAAATTTACGCGTCTTATCTGGAGCTCTGTTTAACCCTTATCCTACTAAACATGTCCTGGCTTGCATTTGCATACAGTTTGTATCCAGATGGTGCACTGGGTAACCTATTGTCTCATCAGGATCCATCCTGCCCGACACTTGGTCGGTAATTTTCTTACATCGGAATTAAGAATTACTCGAGCGTAACACTTTACTCCGTAATATACGACCATGCAAACAGAATAGAGTCAGATCCGACAGCTCATATAGGAGACGTCTGATCTATGTCTGCTTTGTTTGCTTATGGAATAATATAGCTGTAATTATGCATTTTCTTTCTTGGCTAAAACCTTGTTACGAAAATGCATCTAATTAATATTCATGATGTCAATTTTTCTTACATGAATATTCGTGGAGTGAACGGTTAGGGAGACATTATGTTTAGAAGGAGGATAAGGGACAGTCATCCCAGGTTGTTTCACTGTGTTCGGTTGTACCTAATAACCCCAGCAGTAGTTCACTATGTGTGTACAGTGTACCATATTTATAACGCCCATTCAAAATAAGTCTTCATGTTAGGTAGTAACTAACGTTACTTAAACCGTTACCTGATCAATATTCATGAAGAAATAATGACGTCATACACATTGGTAAGCTGATTTATAGCTTAAATTTTGATTTATTAACCCTTTCCCTCATATTGACGACTTTGTAAAAGTCACTTTGTGAAACAATTGTGATAAATAGAGCATTTGCTCCTATAGGAGCAAATGCTCTATTTATCACAATGGTTTCAAACTACGAAATTCTAAGATTTTCCTTTTCTCTAATCAATGCTCCTTTTCGGTAGATTAATTCATGAAGGTTGTATCAATAGCCTATGAGATAATGGGTTCATATTGGGTGTTTTTGGTCTGACATAAACTGTAGAATCATATCTGTATTAATACAATAGCAAACAAAGTTGGAGCCGTTTGATCTGGGTCTATTCTGTTTGCAAATGCATTAAATGGCGTGTCTATGCAGCAAATGGTTAATGAAGACCGACATTCATGCTAAAACAGGTATTCTCTGCATTGCGTTGGTCGTACATTGTGCAGACAACACCTGCTTGACCATTTTTCTGATATAGACATCTTTTGATGTCTTGCAAACATGGTAGACCTGGATAAGACAGCTCCTGTAGGAACCGGTCTGTTCTGTTTGCTAATGTAGTAGTATCAGGGTTTGTTCTGCTTGTTTGTGAAATAATATAGTTTTCTAGTACATTCTCTTGCTTGGCCAAACATTCTTGTGTTCATTTGGCATAAGAGAATTTCAGCTTATTTATATGCATGACGTCACTATTGTTTATATGGATATTCATCAGATAAAGAGTTAAACTTTAGCTTAAACTTTAGCCTGCAGTGGGCGGATGGGTAAATACCTATGCAAACAGTTTGGATCCAGATGAGACGCCGAGTTACTCGGCGTCTCATCAGGATCCAAACCGTTTGATTCCCTGATTACATTTTGGTAGACACGTTGATTATGGCTTGAATTTTGAACAATGTAGTAAGTGAAAACTTCTGTAAAATGATTTGTTTATAAGGCTAAAGATTAAACAAGCATTTTCTACATTGCTTTGGCTCCGGTTCTGCATTAAGCCGACGCCTGTGGTAAACCCAGCCAGAGGATATTGTGTGACCGCTATATAGAGATTTGTATTTGTATGTTTTGTTTTGTTGTTGTCATACTTATTTTGAAATTCAATTTTACTGAGCAATGTGCCAAGTATAAGAACATGCATTTTTTTTTAAATCTACTAACTTTATGATAGAAGGTATTTTTATATATGAGCGACAAGAGTTTTATACTTATTTTTATAGCATTGAGTTGTCCAAGGATAAGATCCGTCAAGTATAACTTGCATTGAAACATCTTGATGGTAGACCTTTTAGTTCTTAAAGCCCACTATTATCTACAGTCAATACTTCCAAATCAAATTTTGGAGCCATTTATTTGCAATACTGAGGAGAGCATCGAAAAACAAATATATACAAACATCACCCATTGACATGGTTCGGCAAATAGTCTTGCCCCTGATCAGAGGACTCCTGAAAGACCCCTCTACCTTGATCAAAACATTTGCCTGTGTCACATCTATGGGATCGCTACGTCCCTGAAGGGGACACGTGAACATATGCGTGGAATTGTTTCAGAGTGCTGTTTAAGGAGCCATCGGATATGGGTGTTCCCAAATTAATTTTCAACAGCATACAAGAATAAAGACTCCTCAAAGAAACATCCCTCAAAAAGAAAAATGGATTAATTCAAGGTAGATGTTTGGAGGAGTTCACTAGGAAGTACAGGGTAAAATGGGTGAACACATTCAGTACAAATGGTGAATTCCTGATACAATTAAACCTCCCTTAACCAAACGTTCAAATTAATATCAGTGCCGGTATGTGCGACAGATGACGGCTTAACCCTTTCCCTCATATAAACGTGTTTTCACGCGTTTGCGAACAGAGTAGACCCAGATCAGACGGCTCCTGTAGAGGCCGTCTGATCAGGGTCTGCTCTGTTTGCTAATGGAATTAGATATATGTGTTTCTATACTTCGTAAAATGGCTACAATGCTCCACCTCAATATCTCATTTTGTCTATGAATATTCATTATGTATTGATAAACATAGAACAGGGGAAGAGTTAAATACAGGGTGAAAGTCCTAAGGGAGCGTTCAGCATTTGTTAAGCGGCCACCTGTCTAAAGTGATGTAACTTCTTCTTTACTAAAAGTTCGGTTAAGAGAGGGTTTACTGTATACATAACTTTTGCAATAAGTTTAGATCTATATCAGACAAAGGATTATCCTTACTATGTGACAATCTGGCATTAAATTTTAGCAGAAAAACAAAAACATTCTTCGAGAGTTGTAGCAGACAAAAATGTTTGCAAATGAAACTTACTAATTGTTCGAAGGAGATGGATGAATAAGAGGCTTAACTCTTATCTTCGTCCTGTCAACACTTTGTTAAGATGAGTCTCTACACTGTAACAATTGGTTTACCGACATTTCATAGCACGAACAACATACAGTAGTAATAATCTGTATTGAACAATCATATAACAGATGAAAGCAATAGAGTTTTTATCACTGTGCCCCTTAACCCATTCCCTCATATTGACGACTTTTGACGACTCCGTAGAAGTCACTTTGTGAAACCATTGTGACAAATAGAGCATTTGATCCTATAGGAGCAAATGCTCTATTTATCACACTGGTTTCAAACTACAAATTCTAAAATTTTCATTTTCTCTAGTTAATGCTTCTTTTGGGTAGATTCATTCAAAAGTGGTTGTATCTAAAAATAGCCTATGAGGTAATGGGCTAAAAGGGACACGGGCACTCAGTGTAGACTCGTATCAGATGGCAGTTGAAGGAGCCATCTGATACGGAGGTGCATTATTCGCTACTCAAATTAATTTTCAACAGCATACAATGGATCTAGATACATTTTGCTTCCATTCCTTGGAGTTGTCTCAGTCGAGGTTGTGTATCAATTTGTTCAGTAGTAATAATCAACGGTGATTTATAAATATCTGCGAAACGCATAGCAGTGTGTATCATATGTGTATAAATTATACAAAAAAATGTCAAAATTATGAAATGTGAGAAAAAAAATTCTTTATTCTGCATACTGTGTCCAGCTTTCCTTGTACGCCCAAGAAAAAAAGAACAAAAATATTTTAATATACAATGTATCTATGAAAACTATTGTACCGTCTGGTATATATCATGTAATGACTATCGAAAACAAAAATAAAAATAATCTCATTTCGATATGGTTTTTCATGTTTTATTTGAATTCCATTTCATAGCACGGTTACCATGACATGCAACATATCTATACATTTTTTCCTTTACCTCATAGAAACATGTTTTCACGCATTTGCAAACAGAGTAGACCCAGATCAGACGGCTCCTAGAGGAGCCGTCTGATCAGGGTCTGCTCTGTTTGCTTACGGAATTTGATAGATATGTGGCTTTACTTTCTAAAATTGTTACAATGTACCACCTTCCATATATGTTTTGTTCATGAATATTCAATGAGTATTAAAATTTGGACTAAACATAGAACATGGAAAGGGTTAACCCTCAACCTTATACAAGGAGTTATGACTTTATGAATATTAATTACACATTTAGCTTGGGTGGGGGTATAACTGCTTCACAAACTGCATCATGGTAGTTTTGATCATGGCAGACTCTGTAGAATCCTATCTTAATGAATTCAATTTCAAACAAAGCAGACCCAGAACAAACAGCTCCTACGAGACCACTATTTAACGGTCTCCAAAGCGACCACTAACGAGAAGCCTAATTGTCGAGCCGGGTCTTAAAGCAGATTGTAGCTTCATTAAAACTTTACCTAGAGATGTAGGCGTTTAACGCCTTTGGAAACAGATTATCCCAGTTCAGACGGTTCCTTGAACTGTCTGGTCAGGATATGGTGTGCGTGTATACGAAATAATTCAGATATGAAGTTCAAAGTTTCCCCAATACCAAAATACATATAAACGTGATACGGTAAGTTATGCCTTACTTTACGTTTTCATACAGCACTATCCCACTGTGAAGACATGCTTTGTTCTTCAAGGGGTTGTTCTAAACATTTCCTTACTAACATCACTATTTGCGCCTTTGCAATCTAAGTCGACCAAGATCAGACTGTTCCTATAGGAGCCGTCTGATCAGGATAAGGTCTGTTCGCTTAGGAATCTAAAATACACCTGACGCTATAGTTTCTACCAATACAAAGCATCTTGTGTGAATTTTCTATGATAAAATTTCAGCTAATAAATAGTCATCTGGTAGTGGCATGTGATATCTTAATGCAGGACAAAAGTAATCCAGAAAGCTCCTTACTTTCATCCTGCATTAAGCAACAACCTGCTTATGACGACATCCATGTTTATTCTTTAAGTGGTCGCATATTTTGAGGGGTTCTACTGTATAAAAATTATTTTACTTTATATACATGTATACGGAGTAGTTCTTTCTTGCATGAATATATTTTAATCCACGGTATTCACAATAGCAATGCGGTGAGAAATATATGATCGGAATACAGCCCTCTTGTGTCGCTGATTAGGTAATGATTGACACTAATCATGACACTGATATTGCATCGGAAAACAACAGCAGCTGTCGATTACTTTAGCCGAATCACTCGGTCTCTCATCTGGATCCAAGCTTTTAGAGGAAACCAGTCAGGCCACGTTTAGTACGATAAGGCTTACCCCTTTCAACACTTATAAAACCAAACTCCTCACAATGATCTCCCTTGTCACTTCAGTGTAGTGATTAGGGGAGATTACTGCCTTGGAGGTTGTTATGTAACTGTTTTATAAAATAAAAGTGCAATCAGAGCAATAACAGAGTTACGGATAAGTGTGAACACTCAAATACTAAAATCGCCATTTCTCCACCAAACCCTATGTTGTGGCCATTCTTTAAAATCGTCTCTTCGAGACGATTCTAAAGAGTGGTCACAAAATAGGGTTTAATGGAGAAATAAATAAATTATTCTTCAAACGTTTTAATTCTCGTATCTTACTTTGACTTCTGAATAAACAGTTTAGATCCTGATGAGACACCTTGTTACTTGGAGTCTCAACTTGATCCAGTTTATTTGCATCAATTATCACACACTCACTCATAGTGTGGACAGTGTTAACGGTGTTTTCAATTCACTATGAACAAATGGGAAGTCCTCAACTTTCAAATAAATGCAGTTTTCTCGTTGTTGATAAACTATATGTGGTATACCTCATCTTTGTGAGTTTTGTGATTTAGATCTACTTGATTCATTCTGTGAAGATCGGCTTTGCGTTGATTCTCGGGTACTGTCAAAACTGTTGCTGAGGCGCGTCTGAAAACACAGAAATGTAAAAGCTCTAAATCGACTATTTAGTAAACAAGGACTAGGCAGCCGGCTGCTAAACGCAGGGCGAACGTCATGCAGAAAGCTACATTTTGGAACTTTCTGCATGGTTTTCATCCTGCATTAAACTGCCACTTATCTTAACCCTTTACTCCATGAATACGCCTTTCCGCACGTTTGCTTATAATACAATACAGATATGATTCTAAAGTGTCTGCTAATACAAAATATCCCGTGTCCATGTGCTAGTATAACAAATTAATCCAATTAATATTCATGACGACGTTATTTCTTATATGAATATTCATGAAGGAAAGGGTTAAAGATCGATATTGACCCCGTATCCCGAACTCGCGTATCTTGCGCAATTCTGATATAGTATGGTATCCCCAACGCCGCATTGCTGTTGATTTAGACCCGGTTCCAACGCCACGACCCGTCTCTGTCGCAATTCAGACCATGCACCGCATTCCGTACGTCGCGTCTCGTTTACAATTTAAATATGGGACCGCGTCTCCTGCGCTATTCAGACCTGCCGACGGTTCCCGTAGGCCGCGCCTAGAACACAGATCAGGCGCCGCTTCCCGTACGTTGCGTCTCTTGTGCAGCCGCTGTTGAGGATTAACAATAGTATATCTCAATGTTACTGTTCTTGAAGTGATTTATACACATCCAGCATTTCATTAGTACACTGTTTTCGTGCTTTCTTTTAAGTGTGGCAGTATATGAACAAACAGGTACATGTATATAATTATCTTAAACAGCAAATATCGATATGTGTTACAAGTTGCCAGATAAGTGTGTATATATATGGACTCTTAACAATTTAATGATTTTTTTAAGTCAACAATAAATATGAATACTTGCCTCTACGAGCCGTTTCCGATCTGAAATATAAAGCATAAAGAATCTTAGTTTGTTTTATAATATACTAGATATAAAATACACATTATTATTGTGAAAGAATGCTGGTTTTGTTATTTTGAATAAAATACTACTTGCTCTTGATTACATATAACATTAAAACGTTTTTCGGTATTATTTATACACGTACTTCGCTATAGACATCTTCAACAAAAAATGTTGCAATAGTAGTAAGTTTGAAATAATAATAACATAGCCTCGCTACCATTGAAAGGAAATATAATATTGGATTTTTGAAACTGATGGAACCTCAATGCAGGCAAATAGTCATACAGAAAGCTCCCTGGAGGAGCCCTCTAATCAACAGCTGGGTTATTAACCCATTCTCTCACAGGATCTTATTTAAACCTAACCTCTTTAAATATATCTACTGAAAAAGAGCATTTACTAAAGAAAAAATGACAGTTTTAAAATTGTGTAATATTTAAACCATTGTGATAAATAGAGCATTTGCTCCTAAGGAGCAAATGCTCTGTTTATCACGACAGTTTCCGAAAATTACTCTCATAGAGGCATCAAAAGGCGTGTATATGAAGGGATGGGTTAAATCTGTTTAGAACGAGTTGACTGTATAACATATGGAACTTAAATATTCAAAGAGGTCCTATTGCAGTAGTTCCAGTCAGACATGAAGAAAATGTAGAAGGAAAGAACGAACTGCTATTGTTTCTATCAACATTGTGCTCATACATTTGTGATAACTGTTATTAACCTATGCAGACAGTTTGGATCCAGATGAGATGGCGATAAACCTTAAAAGAAGAACATATCTTACCAAGAGCCATTTTAAACGTCGAAGGCATTTTCGTATCCACTGCAGCTATAACAGAATACAAAGACAATCGTTAGTCGATAGCCTGCTGAAAACTTCGTTGATAGAAAGTTCCATTATATCTCAGTTCTATTTATTTGAGCCATATTTCTGTGTACATGTACAATAAAATAAGTACAAGAAGTAAAGGAATTTAGTAGGTTTTTAGAGAGTTGCATGTTAAAAAGTCATGTGTCGGACATCGCATGGCCATATGGTCTCTGTGTACCATGGTCACTAAACTGCATGTTACTGGAACAAGGTCAGTCAACACATCTTCACTTAGACATGTTCTAACCCTTTCCCTGTGGAATATTTATTCTAAATGTCAATACCTATTGACTATTCATGGCCAAAATAATTATAATGAAATATGGCAGATGGAACATTGTAGTCATTTTAGAAATTATGAAACAGATCTTTCAAATTCCACTAGCAAACAGAGCAGACCCTGATCAGACGGCTCCTATAAGAACCGTCTGATCTTGTTCTACTCTGTAAATGCGTGAAAACATGTTTATATGAAGAAATGGGTTAATCCACGGAGAATACTGTGTTTCACACGCGAAGATAGGTTTAGGCATACAACGTTTACATGTGTTAACGCTTCACTCCATAAATTTGCAGTTTATAATTTTGCAAACAGAGTAGGCCCAGATCAGACAGCTTTTGAATGAGCTGTATGGTCAGGTTCTGTTCTGTTTGCTTCTGAAACAATACAGATCTGGTTTTACATATTCTGTCAGTATAAGACATTTCATAATACCATTTTAAAAAATCATTTATTCTTTTGGCAAGAATACTCATGGAATAAAGGGTTAAAAGTAAGTATAACAGTTTACAAATTAAAGAAACTATAATCTTTTACAAAAGAAACTATCATTGTTTATAAAAGAAACTATCGTCGTTCACAAAAAAATCTATACTAGTTTTTAAAAGAAACTATCGTCTTTTACAAAAAAATCTATAATCGATTTTAAAAGAAACTATCGTCGTTCACAAAAATCTATAATATTTTTTAAAAGAAACTATCGTCGTTTACAAAAGAAACTACATGTATCATAGTTTATGAAAGAAACTGTCGTCGTTCACAAAAAAAACCTATCGTCGTTCACAAAAGAAACTATTGTTGTTCACAAAAGAAACTATCATCGTTTATAAAGAACTTTTTCATTTACACAAGAAATTATCATCGCTTACGAAAAAAACTATTATCGTTTGCAAAATAAACTACCATCGCGGCATTGGCTGCAAAAGAAACTATCCTTGTTTGCAAAAGAAAGTATTATCGTTTACAAAAGAAATTTCCTCGTTCAATCGTCAATTATTGCCTCGTGATGCTTTACCTTTCGCCTTTTGTAGTTTTTTGTCGTGTATTTTCATATGTCTGTATGTGATCATCTGGTTTATGAACTTTTTTGACTTGGGTTGCATGGCTGTGGAGAAAAAAGATAATATTGATTGTTTTGGATTAAAACAATTGTCAACGAAACGTTGGCCTCACTCTGATTTTGGTATTATCTCTAAATCGTTTTTAACCCATTCCCTCATTGGCTATTTTAGACCCAACCTCTTTGAATTAATCCACGGAAAAGAAGCATTAATTACAGAAAAGGAGAATTTCAGAATTGTGTAGTTTTGAAACCATTGTGATAAATAGAGCATTTGCTCCTATGGAGCAAATACTCTATTTATCACAATGGGATCAATAAATCAGTTATACAGCTGCGCAAATAGGCGTGGGTAGGAGAGAATGATTACCAAGAGAATCAAGTACCGTGAACCCTTTTTAATTCAAATTTCTATTAAAGAAGTATTATGATAATTTTAGACATTTTACACATAATGCGCTCTTTGGGAACTTTCTGTATGACTTTCACACTGCATTAAGCTACATGTACGACCTGTCTTTAAGCGATTTGAGTGTTTGATTGGGATACATATTATATAGTTGAAATGAGATCACGTGTGTGTACATACGTGTGCTTCGTATTCCACCTTGTTGCATTGACATCACTCTTTTGTCACCTTGGTAAGGCCGGGGATCTAAAATATAAACAAATCTGATGAAAAGTACAAAGTTGTGAGAAAGTGTAAAAACGATTAGGCACGGATGAAGACGACAAATTCATTTAACTACCTTTCTGCTATACGGAATATTGAAATGGCATGCATTTGCAAACAGTTTGTGTATGTCAGGCACAGACAAACAACTCAACGACTGAGCTGGATCAGAAATGATTGGCATCATCAATAATTAAAACATAAGCGAATAGGATGGTGTTCAAAAAGACAAAGACGAGATTTTGAGAAGAGAACAAAGTTCGTATTAACAATAATATGAACTTGAAAAACAGAATAATCTACTATTCGAATAAATTTTAACCAATGCATTGATAACCCTTGATTAGTATCGAAAGTAGTAGGTCTCTGAATGCTGAATTCTCAAAGTTGAAACGTACATCGTTGTTTAACATAGAGACCATTAAGTTTAAATGATTTACGTTTACTAGTGGAATTTGAATGACAAAGAGTGCATATCCTGATAAGAGTATTCCTCTAGGGACCCTCTGATATGGTTCTACACAGTTTGCAATGACAGGACACACGTGTCCCGTCCCAAAGGGTTAACATACTCATATACAGATTATTTAAAACTGAATGTGTACTATGATAAAAGTAACAATAATCGAAGTTATTCAAATACATCATGCAGTTAGTATATGTATGTACAGTAAATCCATTCTAAACCGGAGTTCTAGTAGAGAAGAATTTAGATAATTTTAGGTAGGTGGTTGCTTAATGCAGGGTGAAGGTCACTCAGAAAGCTCCAAGAGAAGCGCTTTCTGTATTACTCCCACCCTGCAATAAGCTGTCATCTGTCTCAAAGACGAATATTTATACTAAACTTAACATCCGCTTAGGATTGATTTTACTGTATCTATTTTATTTATCAGGCCAAATGCACGTCATTTTCTCTAGTGAAATTGTACAGTTCAACGACTCTGAAGCAGCTAATGAAGGAATAAACACGGATATCCTTAACCCATTCCCTCATATTGATGCCTTTTCACGCCTCTGTAAAAGTCATTTTTGAAACCACTGTGATAAATAGAACATTTGCTCCATAGGAGCAAATGCTCTTTTTTATCACAATGACTTCAAAACTACACAATTCTAAAGTTCTCCTTTCTATAATTAATGCTCGTTTTCGGTAGATTTATTCAAAGAGGCTGGGTCTAAAAATAGTCTACAAGGGAATAAGTTAAAGCAAGTGGTTGCTTAACCCTTCATTCCAGAAATACGCTTTATTCACTCATGTTCAAACAGAGTAGACCCAGATCAAATGGCTCATGTACCAGCATCTGCTCTGTTTGCTGATGAAATGAAATAGATCTGATTCTATACAGTTTATGTCTTGGTCAAAAATAGCATATGTTCATATACAAATGTAAAATTTAACCCTTCGCTTGCTATTCACATCAATATACCTACCTGTAAATAGTGAAGACCCAGATGAGACAGCTCCTGCAGGAGCTGTCTCATCAGGGTCTGCACTATTTACAAGTTGATTGTGCAACCAGTGCACTCCACAGCAGTGATTGCACAGCGAAATACTTGTACACAGTGAAGATATATGTAATTAATATACAACAAGGCATGGGTAAAGAAGAAGAAATGTATTTTAAAATTCAGCAAGAGAAGGGTTAATCACAGTAATGTCCATGGTGTCATTGTTTCTTACATGAATTAACAGTACCACACAAATTTCCTATGGGAGTTTTTACATTATGATAAGTATTGTCCTGCATTAAGATATTACTGCATCATAAAATACACTTGAATGAAAATCACCCAAAAAGAAGCCGTCTAATCTGGGTCTACTCTGTTTGCAAATGTGTAGAAAGGCGTATATATGGACTTAAGGTTATTTTTATAATTATCAGAATAGAATATTTAATCACTGCTTCACGAAAGAGACCATTCAGTACAAAAGGCTAAAATGTGCAAATAGAATTATGCATGGCAAACAGTGCAGATCCTGATCAGAGGGCTCCTCCAGGATCCCTCTGATATGGGTCTACACTGTTTAAAAATGACAGCACACATCATTCCCACATTCAAAGTATTAACACTTTCCATCATATAAACTCCTTTTTGCGCAAACAGAGTAGACCTAGATCAGGCGGCTCCTATGATCTAGGTCTACTCTGTTTGCTTTTGACGTGAAATAAATCCGATTCTACAGTTTTGTCAAAACAAAAACAATCCATTGAAAAGTTTATGCTATAAGATTTGAGTTAATAAATATTCATGTTATCATTATTTCTTACATAAATACTGAACAAGGAAAGGGTTAAAAATCTTTCTGAATCTACAGTTTTTATAGAAACAAAACAAATCCATTGAAAAGTTTACATTATAAAAATTGAGCTAATAAATATGCATGTTGTCACTATTTCTGAATACTGAACAGATAACGAGTTATTTTTTTCAGCTTCCAGCGACTCATACGGGTATACTCACTCATTAATATATCGTATTCGTCCATTCTGAATTATTTCACTCATTAACACTTGACCTCATATACACATATTCTGGAATGACCTGATCGGTTAATAACGTGGTGAAAATGAATGAACGAAGGAACTGGCTTTGGCACCCGCCCTTGAGCAAATAAGTCACAGATAAGCTTTTTCATTGCCTGAACAGCCTGTCAATATGACCGATAGACTCTCAAAGGAATCACCCCGAGTAACTACCAGGTGGGTAAATGTGATATTAGTTTGCTAAAACTCGTTATTTTTCAAATATTCGGAGGTACTGAGACGATGTTAGACGTTCAATGACTGGTGTGATAGCCAACAGACCCAAATAAGATATTCAATGTTTCTAGATGCGATTTCAAACTACCGAAAATACACCCTTTACAAATTCAAGAATAATGAAACAAATGTTCCTTTCCATGCTGAAAAAATAAGGTTTGCTAAATCTCTGATCTGCTGAAAGTTTTACTGACACCCGATTCGTTCATTCCTATGAGAAACTAGTGACTGTATCGCGAACAGTTTGGATCATGATGAGACGCCGAGTTACTCGGCGTCTCATCTGGATCCAACCTGTTTGCTACTTCGAGTCAGGTCGTGGTTTGCATGAGAAAGGATAATGACGTTATATCGATAAATGGTAAGTAAGAACATGGCCATTAGGCGAAGGTACACAGATAACAGTAGGGCTTTAATCGAATGGCAAATTTTCATATTTTAAACAAAGCGAATATTTATAACCAATGGACCCCAATTGCAGTATAAAACCACATGTAATTCAGTGTGATTTGATTAATGATCTGAAGCTATACATTAACGAAAGGTTCAGATAGATTATTTACATGCATTTTATCAACATTTCAAAGATTAAACAATGCTATTTACTTTATGAGGTACCTAGCCTGCATTGAACAATACAACTCTCGAATATTTGAATGGCTTGCATTATAAATACTGCAAAATAGGCAATATCAGATCAATATACACTCGACTGTCTCTATATCGGCCAATTAATACTTAATTTGATACATATTCATATAAGAAATAATGACATCATAAATATTAATTGGACTAATTGGTACATGTATACACGAGGGTGTTTGGCTAAGGCAGAAACTGTAGAATCATATCTATATTGTATCATAACCAAACAGAAAAGACCCTGATCGAACGATTCCTGCAGGAGCCGTCTGACCAGGGTCTACTCAGTTAGCAAAGGCGTATAAAGATGTATAAACTTTATGGAGTAAAGGGTTGACACTTTACCTGATAATTATGCATGTACGAATGTAAGAATCAATGGCATCATGAGCATAAGTTAGTTGAGTTATTCTGATTGCATATGGACACAGGATTTTGTTTTGACCATGGCCAGAGCTACAGAAAAACGTGCTTACTTAAATACTTAACTCGTCATTTCTACATCAAATCCTATGCTGCGATTACTCTTTAGAATCGTCTCAAAGAGACGATTCTAAAGAGTAGTCACAACATATGGTTTGATGGATGGAGACATGAAGCAGTTATTCTTGAAAATGTTTTTTTTCAATTTACGCATTTTAACTGGATCTCTGATCGGTGCATGTAAATATACAATAATCTAATAAAGTTTACCAACATTAAATAGCTGAGTAAATACTCAGTTTCGATAAGTAGATTCAGATCAATAGTATTTCAATTGCATTATCTACCATTCATGCCGTGTCAAGTTTCTCCACAAAATGTTTATTTAGCAAGACTAAAACTATTGTTTGGAATAAAATATGATTAAATGTCCTCTCGTTTAACTCCTTCCCTCTCGAATATTCATGTAAGCAATCATTGCATCAGGAATATTTATCAGTTGAATTTTTATAATCGCATATGTATACAGGACTTTTTGTATTGGTAGCAACTGTAGAGTCAGGTCTATTATAATTGTATTAGCCAACAGAGCAACTTCTGATCAGACACCGCCAGTAGAAGCCGTCTGATCTGGCGTTACTATATTTGCAAAAAGCATGAAAATGCGTGTTTAACTCTTTATGCAAAGACGTGAGAAGGAATGTATATGAAGGAAAGGGTTAGCAATAACGCATGGCTCTAATTAGCAATTACAAAGACGTTTGTTTCTTGAATCTGACACTAAACATGTGCGCATGTTTCAAACAGACACACCGGTTAATATTGGTCTACATTGTTTGCACATATGCGTTATACGACCCAGTTTACTAAATGCGCTACTGTCGAAACTCAAACAACGAACAATTATAAAACAGTTGCACTGAGGTAAATGAGCCTACTTGGTTTTTAAAACTTCTACTTCTTTTGAGCCCGAGTGGATTCTCAAGTATCTGAATGGTCAGAATTTGAGTTTCACTCAACATTTGACCACTCAGGTGCTTGAAACTAACTTTAAACCAAACAGTTTATAACAACGGAGCGGTAGGGTATATGTGTTGTTCGCTTTCAACATTACTGGTCCATTTCCTCTACAAACTTGTTCGCTGCTACCACATGTACAATTACACAAAATTGCGCAGTCAGATAAATGTCACGTGATAATGTGTTAGTCGAGTAGTGTTACCATTTAACTCATTCCCTTATACCAACGCGTTTTGACGCCTCTGTAAAACACTTTTCGTAACCATTGTAATAAATAGAGCATTTGCTCCAAATGCTCTATTTATAACAATGGTTTCAGAACAACACAATTCTAAAAATGTCCCTTTTTCTATTATATGCATTGCTTTTTTCAGTGTATTGCTATTGTAACCATGTTACTAGCACAATATTGAAATATATCTATATATCTATATAAACTGCTGAGCAAGTGCCAAAACAGCTTTGATCCTGATGAGTCGCTTGTACAGTAAATTCAAGTCGGCTCGTATTAATCAGGAACATCGTGAGACTTGTCATAACAATCCAGGCAATGGCATACCATAGGCATAAACCAGCTGGACGCACAAGGGGACAGAACATATGTAAATTGCAACACATCCCTAAATGCAAAATGAAACCCTGTAGATAGCTAGTGCATTTACATGAAGACAATGTATTTAATTGGGACAGTGACAGTGATGTCACACTATGATGCATTCAGAAATAAAACACTTCGGTGGTTGGGTATAAAACTCTAACTACATTGTTTAACATTTAAAATGATTCTTTTCCTAAAGATATAATAGTTGAATGTTCTTTCATTTTTATTGAAATTGTCAATCTGTCAAACAGGTTGGATCCTTACTAGTGTTTAACCATTTCCTCCATCAATATTCATGTAAAAAATAATGTACATGTATTTATATGTATATGTAATAGCGCATGGATACTGGAATGTCTAGCTATGGCAGAAACTGTAGAGTCAGTTCTTTATTATAGTTTACCCTGATCAGACGGCTCCTGCATCTGAGTCTACTGTTTGCAAAGGCTCATAAAGGTATAATTATGGAGTAAAGGGTTGTTGCATGTGTCCTCAACCAAACATCTTGCAATGTGTGCTTTAACCCTTTACGTCATAGACACACCTTTTACTCCTCAAGAAGCTGTCTGATCAGAGTCTGCTCTGTTTTCGTATGACATAATATAGCCCTGTTTCTATAGTTTCTGCAATGGCCAACATGTCTGTGTTCACATTACAATATGAAACCTTAACTTATTACTAAATTACAATGGTAAATTATGTCTTACATAAATATTCCTGATGTAAGGGTTAAATATTGTATACATGTATTTGTAAAATAATTCTTCCACGTAGCTCAACGTTCTGTTTAGTGCCAAATGCCATACATTCGCATTTTAAAGCATTCGCTTGCTGTTCACGTCAATATACCTACCTGTAAATAGTGAAGACCCAGATGAGACAGCTCCTGCAGGAGCTGTCTCATCAGGGTCTGCACTATTTACAAATTGATTGTGCAACCAGTGCATTCCGCAGCAGTGATAATTGTAGACAGTGAAGTTATATGTAATTATACAACAGGACGTGGGTAAAGAAGAAGAAATGTATCTTAAAATTCAGCAAGAGAAGGGTCAAAGCCTTTGCAAACCCTGATCAGCCAGTACCTGTATTAACTGCCTGATCAGAGTCTACTCTGTTTGCTTATTAAAATAAAGATATGCTTCTCCATTTTCTGAAATGGCAACATAACAATCTTTTTTTCATTAGCCATTAAGTTAATGAATATTCAGGAAGTTATGACTTTTTGTATAAATATTCCTGATGTACATGGTTATACTGCTGGACTTACTGTGAGTCTCTGTAGTGGATGGTGTGGTTCGTCCAGAGCGGCCTGACCTTACTGGAGTGTGTCGTCCAGATGGGCTTTCTGCTCTACCTCTTGTATAAGTCTCTGACATTTGCATGTTACTTTGCTGACTTTGATCTGCCAGTTGAATCGTCGGTGACTCAATGTCTCTACTTGTTTCTGCTTTATATAGTTCCAAGTCATCGTCAGAATCATATGCATAGTCATCACTGTCATAAACAAGAGTTACGTTTGCCTTTTCGGTAAACGTTTCTCCAATGTCTTTTTGTTCGTTTTGAAATGGCGGAATAATGTCAACGGAAGTGACGTCAAGATTTATGTCTAGATTTAAAAGCCAATCTGGCACGTGTGACTTTGCTTTGGCTGGTTGTCTTCTGGCAGTTGATTTCATATCGGCTCGTATCTCTTCTGTCGTAGACAGTTCTTTGACCGCACTGATTCTGATATCCGGCTCAACTGCTGCATGCTTCTCTATTGGTTGGTTGTAGGCTGCACCAGACGTGTGACAAAACGAACTCGACCTTGGTGTTTGGGGTCTTGGACTAGACGCCGCTTTCCTGTATGGCTCTGGGCTGAAGCGCTCGCGTTGTGTCGCATGTCTTTCTCGGAGTCCAGGTTTTCTTTCTCTTCTGCAGGCATGTCGAGGTTGTAGTTGATTGAATGCATCAATCGTTGTATAGATTCGCATAGCCATCTCGATCTGGGAAACAAACAAACAAACACCATGAAACTCATATTGTATTATTACTAGGACATTAGATTAGGTCATGATAAAATACGTTTGAATAATATAAAACATACAAGCGGAGTTTTACCCCCCCCCCCCCCCCGGATCAGATATGGGGCATATTGTTTTTGCCCTGTCTGTCTGTTTGTTTGTCAGCAACTTTAAAATTGGTCATAAGTTTTGAGCCAGTACATATAGTCACCTTATATTTGGCTTGCATATGTATCTCATAAAGACACACATTTTACGGAGTAAAACGTCAAGGTCAATATCGTCCTTCAAGGTCATCCTTCAAATATATAGGTCGAATCACCGACTTTAACATTGGCCATATCTTTTGAACTGTAGAGGGTAGTGACTTATATATGTACTTCACAACAGCAGGTGTTAAGTGCTTGTGTGGCGGCCGTAAAAGTCGCCCCATTCTTCATTCTCAGTGTTGTTATATTTTCTGGTCCTTCGGGATCATTAGTTTTGGTGTTATTAGTTTTGAAAATTGAATATTGCTTAAGCCGGTGCTAGGGGGCGTGAGTAGTGTTGCACTTTTAATTACTACTCATGAACAGACTCAAGAAAACCGAGTCTGCAATTTTCTCTTTTTGCATTTCTACTTTTGCTTTCGAAGGATCACCCATTTTCAGAATATATATACTTCACAACAGCAGGTGTTTAGTGCTTGTGTGGCGGACGTAAAAAGTCGCCCCGTACTTCATTCTCAGTGTTGTCATATTTTCTGGTACTTCGGGATCATTAGTTTTGGTGTTATTATTTTTGAAAATTGAATACTGCTTAAGCCGGTGCTAGGGGGCGTGAGTAGTGTTGCACTTTTAATTACTACTCATGAACAGACTCAATAAAACCGAGTCTGCAATTTTCTCTTTTTGCATTTCTACTTTTGCTTTCGAAGGATCACCCATTTTCAGAATATTTGATATTCGGCATGCATGTGTATCTCATGAAGTTGCGCATGTTGAGTGGCGTCATGGCAATGTCCTCCTTCAGGGTCAAAGGTCAAATTGGCCGGGAGCATAGTGTTTCACCAACACATCTTGTTTGTATCTCTTTTTAGGCATGATACTGCTTAATAAAGAGTGAAAGTCAGGCAGAAATCTTATATACATGTAGTTGATTTCTACATAACTTTCACCCAGCATCAAGCCGCCACCTGTCTTTAAGACTAGCATTGGTACTAACTTGAATATCCGGTTTGTTGAGAGGGGTTTTCTTGTATCTGTTGATTTAAACATTACAGTAAAACCTCTCTATAACGACCACTAAATTGCGTTAATTAGGTGATATTTAGGGCAGGTGGTTGCTTAAAGTAAGGTGAAAGTAAAACAGAACACTCCTATAGTAGCGTTCTGTTTTACTTTCACCTTGCTTTAAGCAGCCACCTGTCTTTAACACAAAATACTTGATGTAATTTAGTGGCCTTTATAGAGAGGTTTTACTGTACATGTATTTCTTACATGAATGTTCATGAATTAAAGCGTTCAAGGATCATATAAGTGTTCATTCACTACTGATTTCTACCAAAGGAATTGACTAAAACAATATATCACAATTCGTTTTATCACGCTACACACGCACATACGCACATACAATATACAACACTGAACATGCCGTCTGCTTCACAACTTGTAAGATACTCAAACACAACGATGTTTAAAAGTGTACCTGATTTGGAGCCAAACGTTGGAGCCTTAGTTTCAGCTTGACTTTAAAATGACAATATAGTTCTTAATTTCCTACGAAATATTCAGCTGTTATATATGCTGTGTTTACTTTTATTTCTGTTTTTCTTTTCTCTTCAGAAACGTCACTATACTGTCAAGTATTATAAGTTCTGACCGCATGCCCAGTTTCCCGGTGATTAACGCTTTATCTCACGAGTATGCAAGGATCTTTCACTTCATTAATAATCATTGACTGATTTTTATCGTACCTTAACAATGTATCTTTTGGCCATGTAACTTTAGAATCAGATCTATATAATTCTATGAGCAAACAGAGCAGATCCTGGTCAGATAGTTCACGTAGGGCTGTCTGAGATGGGTCTACTATTAACCCTTCTCTTGCTGAATTTTAAAATACATGTCTCCTTCTTTACCCATGCCTTGTTGTATAATTACATATATCTCGACTGTGTACAAGTGCATCGCTGTGCATTCACTGCTGTGGAGTGCACTGGTTGCGTAATCAACTTGTAAATAGTGCAGACCCTGATAAGACAGCTCCTGCAGGAGCTGTCTCATCTGGGTCTTCACTATTTACAGGTACGTATATTGACGCGAATAGCAAGCGAAGGGTTAAACTATGTTTGCAAAGGCGTGAAAATGGCGTCTCCATCAAGTAAAGAATTAACACGGATCTTATCATCTATAAACAGAATAGAATGCAACAGTACATGTACTGTCGTAAAAAGGCAACCCATCAATTACAGTAGAATCTCTCTACTTAATGAATAAATATGGGTGTCTTTATAAGCAGGTGATTGCTTAATGCAAGGCAAAAGTAATGCAGAAAGCTCCTCTAGGAGCTTTCTGCATTACTTTTGTCCTGCATCAAGCTACCACCTGCATTGAGCACCCAAATGTATACCTCTTTTAGATGCTCGCATTAGCGGCGTTTTACTGTACCTGGTATAAAAGTTCAGACTGAACATAAACATAAATATTTAATTGAAAATCAATATATCAGTGGTACATGTCAAGTGAACAGCAAACACATGACAGAGAGCTTTATACATGGTGTCACTGAAAACGAAAATATATCAATGAGAGTATTTGTAATAATGATTATAACAAACAGTGAAGCTCCAAATCATATACATGTACATACTAGGTCGGCGTCTTATCGAGATCAAAACGTATGATGTTTAGATAGATAAACAATCCTCTAATATCATTTATGTCGTTATGACAGGTGCTGGCTTAATACAGGACGAAAGTTATGCAGAATACTCCTACAAGAGCTTTCTGCATTGCTTTCGTCCTGCATTAAGCAGTAACCAGCTTTAAAGGAGAGCTATGTTTAATCATGAAGTGGTCACTTTAGAGAGGTTCTACTATAATAGTAATCTAAGAAATAAAACGAAAGTACCCGAGAACGGAACTGAAGTATAAGACAATATTCCTAAATACAACAGAACCCCCCTAATGTGACCACTTAATGAATAAAATGTGTGTCTTTATAAGCAGGTAGTTGCTTAATGAGGGCAAAAGTAATGCAGAAAGCTCCTCTAGGAGCTTTCTGGATTCCTTTTGCCCTGCATAAAGCTACCACCTGCCTCTATCACCCAGAATTATACCTCTTTTAGGTGGTCGCATTAAAGGGGTTTTACTGTAGACGCAATCTACTGTGTTCAGTAGAAGTCTTAAGCAGCCATCCATGTATTGAACATAGGAGTCTTAAAAACCACGTGGTTGCTTAATGCAGGTCAAAAGTAATACAGAAAGCTCCTATAAGCTACCACCTGCCTTACATACCCATAATTACACTTCTTTTTTATGGCCGCTTAAGACGAGTTCTACTGTAAATGCATGCTAACAGTAAACTCGACGTCTCATCTTGATCCAAACCGGTTGCAATATTTATTACGAGTCCGCCTTTACTGGCAAAATTGTTAAACGACTTACAATTATCAAGTTTAAATTTCATTAAACAATCAGAATCTGTTAACAATTGGACAAGTTAATCAAATTGGAACGATGCAATTACATGTATGTATTCTAACTTATTAGGGAATCATATAACAGTAAAACATAAAATGAAATACAGTGAAGTCACGGTGACAATGAAAAATAGAGTGGCGTCTCTTTAAGACATTACACGTCACTGAATGAAGCGCATTGATCTACGTGTATCTGGTTTGGAAACAAAGCATCTGTCAAATGCGAGTTATGACGCCACTAACGTTATAAGACTGGACATTGTGCATCAGTTAACAGATCACTTGCTTGGCACTCATCTTTATGAGGGTAGTTATGTACATACATGAAGCATATCTAAACACTTGCCTATAACCCTTTACTTTATGCATATTCATGTAATAAATAATGAGATAATGAGTGTGTATTTGTCTCATCCAAACCCTATAGATATTTCAGTTTAAATTTAGCCTCATATGCTTCTGCATATTTTGCTTAGGATTTATTCCATCGACTTATCCGTGATATAGTTCTGTGTTACCTAATGTCTGATCCAGATATACGCTACATCAATTTCTAGATTTCCATGCAAATATACGTTTTACATCAGTTTTGGAAACAGACTTACGTACATGTCGAAACTATTTATGTATGACTATAATAACATTTAAAAACCAAATGTTCTAACCTTATATGGTGCAATAAATAATCCTTGTAGATCTCTCGAGTTGACAAAGTCCCACAAGTGTTCACCCTATATTTACTCAATATATTTAACACCGTCCCCAACCTGTGTATCAGTGATAGGTAGCCCGAGCTATGACAGGAAATGTCGTCCGCTAAATTTCTCTGTTGATGTTTTTCTTTAGGCACAATTAGTGTAACTATAAAGCATACTGAAAACATCTGACAATGGCAGTTCGGTGTGGATCATAACTATTGTTGGACTGATGCACATGTCTGTAATATTGATATCAATGTTGTAAGCGGTGTGTTTACAATGAATGGTTAGACAGTCGTGCTTTAACCATTGTCAGGCTGAAAAATGTCTGCCGAGTGTCTGATTTGCTGAAAGTTTCATTGACTTCCAGGTATTTTAAACCTTTTACAAGCTATTTGACTAAGTGTTGAACAGTCTGATACTGGTGAGACACCGACTTATTCGGCGTCTGATCTAGATCCACACCGTTTGCAATTCCCAGGTAAGACGGGCCTAGTATAAGAGGAGTTAATTCTTTACCTAGTAAGTAACAGTAATCGGCAAGACTTGACGTCAGCTTTTCTTTCAAAAAAGGGATTCCTTGCACTTTTAATAAACTGCAAAACATCCGGAGTGTCAAACAATTTAAACCCGGCTGAGACGTCGAGCTACTTTGTGTCTCACCTGGATGCAAACTCTTTGCTAATACCATATTGAGTTCACGCTTAGCATTGTAAAAGCTAGCCTTGCCCGTACCCGTTTTAACTCTTTGTACGCTGAGTAATCTTTCGTCTGCAACAATTGTCGTCTGCTTCAATTCTTAAAATAACTTTTCTCTAATTTCTTTGTAAAAATATGTTCTAGATGACAAACAGTGTGGATCCGGATGAGACGCCGCATTATGCGGCGTCTCATCTGGATCCAAACTGTTTGCATAGGTTATCACAGTTTCACCGATAGAGTGCAAAGAGTTAAGCTTAACATATATTAACCTATATGCTGAATTTTCAAAGTAGAATGATCCATCACTGCTTATCGGTAGACTCCATCCAGTTTGAAAGGTTACACTTTGTAAATTTGAATTTAGAATGACAAACAGTGCATACTCTGATCAGAGTGATCCAATATGAGTCCCTGCACCGAGTCTACTCTGATTTCAAATTCCAATACACTCGTTCAACGCACTCAAAGAGTTACCCCTTATCAAAATTATCCACTCTGCAATGAATATGATGAATACTATGGATTCAGATCAGACGTTGTATTAGTCAGTATCTGATCAAAATTTAAAACTTATTGACAGTTTAGTTATGTTTTAGTAATACCAGTATGGATTGCCATGTTTTGTAAAGCACCTGCAAACGACAATTTACCCAGCAGACGAACATATGGAAACAAGGGGATAAAATCGATAATACCTATTGGGATTTAAACAGTATCCTTCAAACTGCGTGAAACCGTGATAATACTTGTTCAGCAAATCTGTCGTCTGCTTCACTTATTTGTGAATGTTCATTTTATCTTTGTCTAAGCATGGAGCAGAACGGACATTATGGTATTCCTTTGCCTCATATAAACGTGTTTTCACGCAATTGCAAACAGAGGAGACCCAGATCAGAACAGAGTCTGCTCTGTTTGCAAATGGAATTTGATGTATCTGTTTCTTTAATTTCTAAAATGGCTGTAATGTTCCACCTTCCACTTTTCATTATAATTATTTTGGTCATGAATATTCAGAAGGTATTGAAATTACAAATAAACATAGAACAGGGAAAGGGTTAAGGATTTTCAATATCGATCCTTGCCATTGTAAATATGTATTCCGCTGTGATAACCTTTGCAAAAAGTGCGGATCCAGATCAAACGCTACATAACTCGGTGTCACATCAGGATCCAAACTATTTTCTACTTTGATTACTATCGTATGTGTGTTTTATCCCTTTACTGCATAAATGCGCTTTTCTACACCTTTGCAAACAGAATAGACCCAGATCAGAAGGCTCCTATATTAGCAATCTGATCAGGGTCTACTTGGTTTGTTTATGAATAAATATAGATATTATTCTACAGTGCCCACCATGGTCGAACATTCCCGTGTGTCATAACAAGAAAATAAACCTAATCAATACGAATGATGTCATTATTTCTTACATGAGTATTCATGGAGTAAAAAGTTACGGCAACCTTTAGTATTTTATACAGTAAAACCCCTCTAATGTGACCAGCAAAAAGGGGCATACATGTAATTCACGGAGGCAAAGGCAGGTGGTTGCTTAATGTAGGACGAACGTTATGCAGAAGCTCCTATAGCAGCTTTCTGCATTACTTTCGTCCTGCATTAAGCAACCACCTGCTTAAAACGACAGCAATGTTTATTCGTTAAGAGGTCGCATTAGAGGGGGTTTGCTGTATGGTTATTCGTAATGTCATTTGCAAAATGTCTAGGTCTAGATGAAACACCGATGACACTCGACGTATCATTAGGATCAAAACTACTTAACACTATCTCATTACCTCTACTTAACCAATATCTTTATATAAACACCTTTTCACGCATTTGCAAACAGAGTAGACTCAGATCAGACGGCTCCTAGAGGAGCCGTCTGATCAGGGTCTGCTCTGTTTGCTAATGGAATTTGATAGATCTGTTAAAATGACTACATTGTTATACTCTCCATATTTCATTATAAACAGGGAAATGGTTAGCGCTATCCCATTACCTGTTTGAAAAAGAATGGAAGGAAATCGGACTCGAAATCTTAATTAGAAAACAGTATCAGTCGACTATGTACTGAGAATGATAACGGTTATATCGCTGAAAGTGTTAGCAGCTGTAAAAGTTAAAGGGGTTCCTAATTGGTCCTTTTCCTAATACACAATTATGCTTTAATTTATTCATAACCTGTTGGTTTTTTTTTCAAGGGAATGTTTTGCTTTACAAAAACCGTAGAATCAGATTTATATACATGTACATGCGTAGTTCCATGAGCAACTTATATACATACAGTAAACCTCTCTATAACGGCCACTAAATTGTGTTAATTAGTTCGTATCTATGGCAGGTGGCTGCTTAAAGCAAGGTGAAAGTAAAACAGAACGCTCCTATAGGAGCGTTCTGTTTTACTTTCACCTTGCTTTAAGCAACCACATGCCTTTAACACAAAATACTTTATATAATTTGGTGGCTGTTATAGAGAGGTTTTACTGTAGTTCCATAAGCAAACAGAGCAGACTCTAGTCAGACAGCTCGTAAATGGATTTCACTTTGCATCAGTATCATCATCAACATCAACATCATCATCATCGTCATCATCATCATCATCATCATCATCATCATCATCATCATCATCATCATCATCATCATCATCATCATCATCGTCATCACATTGGACGTTAATTGTTCCATGTGTCAACACGCTTTAAAAAATGTATGTCTTTTCAGATAGAGTTTTCTAACATACGTATCAGATGCAAAGATTCCAAAGAACTCTCGGCGCAAGGATGCAACGTATTAGTCTATATCACTTTATTTGAAACTCTACGTGCTCTTACACTCTTAGCCGTTGCTGGTTTTTTTCTCTCTCTCAAAGAACTAAATACCAATATATGATCAGTATGATGTAAAGTGTTTTATGTCTATTATCAGTAAAACAACAAATCACGAATATCAGTAATACAACTCACCTTTTACTCCATAATACGCATTGCTACGCCTTTGCAAACAAAGTAGACCCAGATCAGACAGGCTCATATAGGAATCGTCTGATCAAGGTCTGCTCTGTTTGTTTAGGAAATTATGTATAAGTTTTTCTGCTGTTTCTGCCAAGTCGATTATTCCACTGTTGATAAGACATAATAGAAAATAATATAATCAGTATTCATGACGTCATTATCTCTTACATGTTTATAACTATTCATGTTGTAAAGGGTTAAAATAGACACTCATAAAAAACCAGAAACTTTATCACGCGTTCTTCATTTTGGTGTATTGCTACTAAATTCAACGGTCAGCTATTCATTTCTTCTAAACTGGAAGCAACGGTTTTAATTAGCATACATGTGATAGACGATGCATGTATTTAAACATTCCCATTTTTGCTATGTTTATGTAATATTTCTTGATTTAACAGGGTTTTATCTGTTAGTCTAATAGAAGAAATGCTTGTGACTCAAACATGAGTACATTTCCTTTATCAAACGCGGGAAATGAGCTTACGAACGACTTTTTAAACATTTTTTGCCTGATTTCAGATCTCTGCCGTTCCTGCAGAAGTCAGAAATGAAGCAAAATACAGCAAAATCTCAAGCGACCACTTAAAAGTAGTACAAAAAATTATAAATATGGGTCGTAGAAGCAAATGTTAGCTTAACGCAGAGCGATAGTTATGCAGAAAGCTCCTGTAGGAGCTTTCTGCATTACTTTCGTCCTACATTAAGCAACTGCATGCCTGTACCCTGTACGTCATATAAACGGTGTTTCTTGCCTTTGCAAACAGGGTAGGACCAGCCAAATTATAATAGACCTGGCACTACAGTTTCTACCGATACCAAACACTTGTGTACAATTACCATTATAAAACATCAGCTAATAGATACTCATAATGTCATTATTTCTTACATGATATTCAACAGGAATAAATGTATAGGGAAAGAATCACATCCTAACCCTTCTCATGCTGAATTTTAAAATACATTTCTCCTTCTTCACCCATGCCCTGTTGTATAATTACATATATCTTCACTGTGTACAAGTATTTCGCTGTGAAATCACTGCTGTGGAGTGCACTGGTTGCACAAAAAATTGTAAATAGTGCAGACCCTGATGAGACAGCTCCTGCAGGAGCTGTCTAATCTGGGTCTTCACTATTTACAGGTACATATATTGACGTGAATAGCAAGCGAAGGGTTAATTATAAATGATCGCCTTCGAGGAGTTCTACTGTATTTGCAAATAAATATTTCGTTCGTGTAAACGCCTTTTCACGCAGTTGCAAACAGCGTAGACCCAGATAAGACGGCTCCTATAGGAACCGTCTGATCGGGATCTGCTTTGTTATAGATCTGTTTCTTTAGTTTCTAAAATAGCTGCAATGATCCACTTTCCATATGTCATTATAATTATTTTGTCTATGAATATTCAGTAGGTATTCGGAATAAACATAAAACGGATAAAGAGTTAAGTCACGGGTATGGGGTGTGTTTGTTAATACTTTCTAAACCGTAGCTCGTCAAAATATGTTTTTTAATGTTCGGAAAATTATTTGTAAATTAGACAGTGTTTATCCGGATCAGATGTTCCTTCATGAGTCATCTAGTCTGGGTCAACGTTGTTTGCCTATGTACTTTAACCCTTTCCCTGTTCTATGTTTATTTCAAATTTCAATACCTCCTGAATATTCATTAACAAAATAGTTATAAAGATATATGGACAGTGCAACATTGTAGACATTTTAGGAGGCAAAGAAACATATCTATCAAATTCTATTA